>JAQFZY010000427.1:0-28408 GCA_034696285.1 Hypogastrura burkilli
TGATCCTCTGCCTGCTGCGTTCACACGCTGTAATGTGCATATCACTTTGCATTAAACTCCTAAAAAATCATCTAAACGATAAAGACTTCCGTTTAATTCAGGCGCTACGACGACAGACATCGACATCAAATTTGACACTTAATCATGAAATCGGAGGCGTGTGAAAGTAATCAATTCGAAGAAACTGCAAAGACTAACTACGTCCGCATATAGGTATAGGTATGGAGCCCTCGTGCTAAATACTGCGCAGATATCTGCAGCTGGACCCATTGTTTCGGAGTGAGCCATCCAAATTGCAATAAAGAATGAATGTTTCTCCTTTCACGCAGTTAGGAATTAAAGGTCCTTATTTAAAAATTGCGAAATTGACAGTTGTACAGGAGCTACATTAGTATAAACATCCGGCGGCCCAAATTGTAACGTTTGACAGCCCTTGAACGAGCTGAATTCCAATGGCTTACACGTAGAATTGATGAGCCCGGCTCTTTTGGTTAATTGTTCTGGCCTAGTTAAGGCGTTAGCGTATGTGGGGAATGTTGGGCATTTAGAACAATACATACTATTATTATGGCTCATTGGAAATTGGAACATGGCCTAATTAATACTTTAATTCTTCAAATGTGAAACCATTCAATAGAAACCATAAAATAATATTCTGTATTTCAATGCCGTTTAGTTATTCTTTAAATCTGTTTTAAAACGAAAGTTAACAGCTGGATAAATCCTGCATACATAGATACATATTAGGCTTTACGTGTACGGAAACAGGTATCAGGTAGTTAAGAATATCCGGCAAAAAATTGGTAGTTTCAGGAGTTTATTCTTTCGTGCCGGTAGAAATATTGGTTTTACGGGGAAAATGAACAATTCAAATAATCAAATTAGTTATCTCGAGCTAAAGGTTTGGTCTATAATACCGAAAATATTTGGCTTGGCTAACTTGATGTTCTTTAACTACCTATACATAGATTAAGTTTGGTTTGGCTACGTTTTATCTAGAAACCGAATTTAGTCCGCTGCATCTCATAGGTAAGGAGGAATTTTCTGCAGAAAACGTCTTTTTTTCGACATTATAATTACGTGTAGTAAGGAAATCAATTCTAAATAACATAGCCATACACAATGCTCTAGGAAATCCGACAAACTATAATACCTAATTATTGCGTTCATTACTTTGCATTTAAGTTCTAATCAGAATAATTTCGACTGGCGTTCTACAGTAATGTATGCTAAAATATAAAATTCCAAGTAAATATACTCTTTTCGCTAAATAAGTCACATTCAAATAGCATAAGCACTGTTGATAAATATTTACTTTAGCCACAAATAATACCTACTACAAATGTTTCAGTCAGTTTATATGAATTTTACCCGATTCAACTTCTACTTTGAGGTTTTTCAAGTGGGACGGTCCTCCGGATTTAATTTTATCAGTCCACATAACCTCGCACTAAATCAGGTTCATACACGTTTCGGGTAGCCCGACTCCTTTCCTTAATGATTTGCTTACTCCCAGACTAAATTATTAAGGATGGGGACGGGGCTGCATGAAACGTGTGTGAACCTGATTTAGCGCGAGGTTATGTGGACTGATAAAATTAAATCCGGCGGACCGTCCTACTTTAAAAACCTCACTGTATAACCAAACCGGAGTCATATTGTTTGGTTAACATCTAGACTCGGCTCATTTCCATACTTTGTTTAGCGATAAATCCATACTTTTTTGACAGGAATAAATAGGAAATCTTTAGCTAAACTTAGCTAAACTAATCAAATTTTTCTTGTTCTATTTCCCCGCTGCCCCGAATTTTGGGCTGACTTTTGGAACAGAAGTTGTTCAAACTGCCGCAGGCCCCGTCCCCGCCTGACTCCCTCCACTCCGACGGCTCGTCCTATCATAGCCCTGGCCCGGTCCCAAGCTCCGCCCACACTCAGTCCCGCCGGCCAATCACGCCGGTGGGTTCGGGGAGCTCCTCCTCCTCCGGGGGTCGGGGGTCCCGCTCAACGACGTCGAGCCTAGATGAGTCCCAGGAAGACTCCTCCTCCTCCCACCACCCACACTACAGTGGGGCCCCGCCCCCGCATGGGCACGCCCCTCAAGGGCCGCCCTCTGCCGGCAGCCGGGCCCACTACTTGTCCCCCAAGGCCGTCGTCTACTTCAACTACAATGGGGACGTGTCACGGATTGTGGACGAGCACTTTAGTCGGGCCCTCAGTACGCCCTATGCTCAGGACAAGGTCAGCTCAAAATGTAAGTGAATCCATCATTTCTTGTACTCAAAATGTAATATTTCCAGAAAAAATAATTTAATTTAATTTTTAAAAATATGAACTTTACCAAAAAGAAAAGGAATGAATCTAAACACAATTGATGGTCATTGCTCATTTTTATTATTTTGGCATTCGAAATGAATCAAGTGGCAGTAAACTTGTTGAAAAGCACCAAAATTAGCTCATGAGGCTCTTCACTATTTTCTGGTATGTTGCACTACAGGATTGTCAATGTTCATGGAAGAAAAATAACTTAAGCCCAGGAAGATTTTGAAATCTGCAAAATTGTTTTTTCCTTTATTTTCACTCACTTATGCCAATATAAAATATTTATTGGACTAATTCAATTAATTCGCGACGAAAATGCATAAAGTTCTAAAAGTGAAACAATGTTTTATTTTAAATAGATGATTTTTAACCTGTCAAATGTGTGAATATATTATTATGTATGAATACTTAATTTCAGTTAGTCCTAGAAATAACCTTTCTATATGTATTAGTATAAGTGAGTATAAACCTTGCAAAAACCAATTCCGCACATTTAGATTCCGATAGTTTTTCCGGTCTGGAATTATTTTACTCACGAGAACTTCGAAACTTGTTTCCGTGATAAAGTATATAATTCTCCGCAAACTTTTGGGTTCTTTTTTCGGCTCAAAAAATGGAACCCTTATAAAATACTGTAAGCGTAAAATGTCTTACTAAAGTAAAATGCGGTGACAAAAAGCAGTATTTAACCGTATCTGTCAGTTTTAGGGGAAAATCCTTACTTTTGAGCAGAAATTCTGAGAATGGGGTGAGAATACAATTAGGCAAATGCGTTCTTGATGACTGTAGGGTGTTGAGTGGCGCTTAGGGACTAAAGACTAAGTACCAGTATTTTTAAATTTTGTGCATTTGGTTCACATTTTTCAATGTTTAACGCTGAACAATTGATGTTTATTACTGGTAGAAAATCCCGTATTTTCTGTAACAAAGGTACGTACGTGAAAATCCTGTTACCTGAAATTGTCACTATTTTACGTTACACATATAGATATTTCAAAAAAATGTTCGAGACAACTTCTTCCGTTTTTGTAAAGCTTAGCACCGATTATATATAAATAAATATGCTTAACAAATATTTTCTTAACAAATACTATTAGGTCAGCTTGATAGGCTTTAGCATCGGCACGCCTGGCGTTGGAATAGCAAACTTTCAAAATTACCTTAAAATAAATGCTCCCCAAAAAATTTAGATTCTGACTCAAAAAGAAATATATAACTAGGGGCTCGATATATAGGTGCTCGATACAAATATTATAGTTGGTTTATACGGGATTTATTTCAGACCTGTCATATATGATTGTTTCGTTAGCATCTAAATTTCTTAATTTCCATAATTTTTTAATCTACAGCATCAAAAGCTAACCAAACCTGACTGAATATATTTATGTATAGCGTATAGCGTACTACACGCACAAAAATCAACATTTTTCTTAGCCAGAAGCCCGAACTCAGTATTTTTTTAAGAACTCATTCTATAAAAAGAATAGTAGGTACTACTACATACATTCCAGCCCCATTACTGTTAACAATGTCTTATGGAGGGCTAGAACAATGGGACACAGTAGTGTACAGAAAGGGACTCTTTTTTCATTAATTTATGGACTCATTGAGTGGCCCCATATACTAAAGTGGGCCTAATGTATGCCTTTGGTGAATGGTAGGTGTTAGGCTCTCCTTGAGCCCTGTATTAAGTCCTTGTAGTATGCATATAAGGCCCAACTATTTATGTACCTTCTTGGGGGAGTAAAAGAAAGTGTAGGATAATTTTTATAGGGAATAAATCCTCCTAAACGACCCATTCCGGGCAGACAGTAAACGAATGGGTTGGAACTATAGGGCCGGCCTTACCGTTCCTGGAAACTATATGGCTCAATTTCTACGGAGGCTAATACTAATGGATTCTAAAGACTCCCGCGGCATAACTTAGGACTTCGGATCGATCCCTGATCCTCGAAATTCAGAGGATTTGCGTAGGTAAACCGCAAGGCTTTTACAATGGGAACGAAATTCGAGAGTCCCATACGCCGGAATCTCTGCTTTTTTGTTTTCTAAGTTTAGTGCCACTTGATTTTGTCTGTATAATTTATTAATGGAAATTTTTAAATGGATAAAAAAATAATGTGCTAAAACATTAGGAAACTTATGCATTTTTAAACTAACCTTCCTTAACTTATAACAGGCTTGTATTATCCTATCCCAAAAAATATCGAATTTAATAGCGAAACTAATTAAATTCGCATATGTATAGGCCTGCACACGGAAATTATAAATCGGCTCCATCAAACACGTCGAAATCTGCAGAATATTTATAGATACGCTAAAATACAAATTAATTATGATGCAGTGTAAGTCCATTCCACCTGCGATTTGTGACGGAGACAGTCCGATTTATACTTTGTGGCCTAATTACTTTTGCGGCTTAATTGTGCATTTTGGGGGCTAATTCTATATTTTAGAGGCTAATATAAGCTTATGAGGCTGAATTATAAAGTTCTGAGGCTAAATTCAATATATTTGAGGCTAAATTATATTTTAGAGGTTATAATCTATGCTTATGAGGTTAAATTATATTTGTGAGGCTATAATATATGCTTAGGAGGCTAAATTATATTTTGGAGGCTACATAATCTATGCTTATGAGGCTGAATTTCACAGTTTTGAGGCAGGAATATTATGACGTTTTTTTAATAGGAGTAACTAATGCATGTGCCCATTTCATTGCATTGGGCTACAGTTTGAGTACAGATGGAAGGCCAGAGTCACCTTATGAGGAAATAAATCTTGGAGATCGTGTCAAAGGGAAACGTAAAATAGGGCCTATTAGCTTTCTGTTTGAGATCCACAGTAGGCCCAGAACAGTAGTAGTTCCTCTTTCCCAGGCCATTCATCTCGCCAGGCACTCTAAGTCCCGGGACTTCCGTCCGTCAGGTCCTAGCTTGCCATAAGACCCGGGATCTCTGCCTTAAGTCTCTCCAAATGCCCATGCATATGTAATTCGGCATAAGGCACTGCAATATGCTTCCCAAAGGGGGAAGTGTAGGGTGTAGGGAATGGCCCTGTAATTGTGGAGCCTCTTCTGTCACAAATAGAACATAGAACATCTTCGTCTTTCACCCGGAATTGTTCCGGCAGGCACATGTGACGATAAGGGAACCCGGCTCCCTGGCCCATATGTTACTGCTATTCTTCACATTTAAAAAATCCGCAGGAATTCTGGTAGGTACAAAATAGGCTATTTGTACCTGCAGAATTTTTGCACATATTTGACTGCAATTTTGGTTTAATTTTATTTTATACAATATCTAAAGCGAAAATTAGGTAGTTTAGCTACTTAATTTCTGGAGACAAGAACCTCAACACTCCGGATCCGGGCACTTGAGAATTACAACTTTTACTAGAGTACACTGTGTGCCTGTCATAAGGCCGTCGTCCAGTCTCACCCTTCTTCCTTCAAGTTTAGGGCGACTTTTTTGCTAAAAGTCACAAATTTCGGCAGATGTGCACCATGAATGGAAGGGCACTAAGTACAATATAAATTAAGGAACAAGTCCGGCCCTTGTACGCTACACTGTTTACGGGTACTTAGGCTGGAACAGAACAAACTTCCGCATTACAGTACCAAATATTAACATTGTAGGTACACTCTATCTCTAAGCGAATGCTATTATTAAATTTCTTTACTTTTAAACAATATATTGAGTGGCAGAAAAATCGGGTAACAAATAACATATACCAAAGGTTGTTTTAATTAAATTAATTTAATTAAGTTTTTTCTCGAAAATCCTACTTTTTTCCATTTAAAAAATGCATGCTTTTTGTATATTTAAGTAAAAATGAGCGGTTTTATATTTCCTAGCAAAAGCCCCATAAATTGACAAATGGGTTGGTAAGAAGGCCGTCGCCAGGAGTAAGGCCACTCCGTATTTATATTTATGATCCCTTGGGCCTAATAGGGGAGACAGTAGGAGGTCATCGTAAAAATGTTTAGGAACTGACAACTTCTTGTTTTTTAAGCTCTTTACGAGCCTAGGATGGATTTCCCCGTTTTGTACAGCCTTCTACCTCTCCCATATGTATACGTATAGGCTTACATTTACCACCTCCGCCGCCGTGTCTTGTTTGTAAGCCTAACCTTATCGTCCTCATCCTTCCCCTTCCCGCAGAGCCAACATGTAGTCCCTTTAGGTGACTCATTAGCAGTCCTGTAAAGGGGCCTCCTTAAATTACAGGTACAGGCTTACCTAGGTTTAATGTGTCTGAGGTCTGGCTCAAAAACTGTCCCTGGAAATCTGTGGAAACCTCAAATATATCATCCTTCGGGAAGGGTCAAGAGTCAAGACCCACATTGACCATCTAGATTTATTAGGTGGAGGGCTTGTATTTTTTTACTGCTGGAAAAATATTTTTTCGTGGGAAAACTGTACCTTATTAACCGTCACGTCTACGGCAGTAGACGTTAACCGGAGTCCAAGCATAACCTAACCTAAATTAATTTATAGCTAAATTGTTATAGTAAATTTTCTGTGGAAATAATAATTTTTTCGGTGGACTATATACAATAGATCTTCTGTAGTTAGTATTTAGTACACTATTCTGCATTAAATTCCCACCCATTGTAAGCCACAGTTTGGGACGCTAGTTTTATTTTTGTATTCAGAGCTTTAGCGCCGGATATTCATAATTTATTAACACAAACTAGAACTCGAATAGTTCAATTAATTCGCAGATATATTATCACTTGAAAATAACATAACAATACTATTTTCGAAAAAGTGTATATTTTTGCAAGATAACACAAAAGAATATGACTCAGGTCGGGTATGGAAATTGAATAAGCGATGAATCTCGTATAATCCGACTAAATCATTTGTACCAGCATTTATAATTGCTCGTTTGCATATTTTATGCATGTGGCCTGTAGGATATATTTTTTTCGGCAGCACTAATATTAAATCATTCCTTGGAAGGAGGTTTGTTCCCTGGAAATGTCAACGCTTAATTAAGCACACATGCCAAATGCTAGGATACTTAGCTCTGAAGAGGAGATAGGGAGACCAAATGTGGAGTCCACGTTACAGCTACAGCTAGGAAGAAGAGCCTTGGCGTTTCAAACGACAATTCAGAGCGGAAATATGGTTTCTGATGACAAGGAGTCCCTTATTCATTCAGCCCTAAGCCTAGGAACTGCATGCTGCCTTTTACTGCCTTCCCATTCATTAGGAACTCTATCGTATGTTCAGTTACACCCGGACCAGATTACTCACCGCACTCCAGCTTCAGTTCCGAAGTGGAGGGAAGATATAGATAGGAGCGTGTGAAATATGATGATTTAACAAGATACTTTTGATAAGACGTAATGAGCCAATGGATTGTCGCACTTTTTACGAGCATCCTACACGGAAACGCAGGGGCCTATTTTCAGAACCGGCGTATCCGGAGAAGCGAATAGTGCGAGCCCGAAAAAAATATACTTTAGCCCAACCATGATGATTCATATTCTGTACCCCCATATTTTATTTGGGGATATATTTTATATTTTTAGACAGGCTAATTAATTAAATTTGGTTTTGGTCCCCGAATAGGCTCCCCAATGGCCAAACGGAACTTCCCGCCCTCCTTCTTCAACTCCAACTACACGCCGAGCAAGCCGCTGGCGAGCTACGGGACGTCGGCAGCCTCGGCCGCCGCCGCGGAGTTCTACGGTGCAGCCGTGGACTACGGTGGACCGATCCCGGGCCTGGCCCATCATCATCAGGCGGATCCCTGGCACTACTCCCTACCGCCGCCGCATCAGAGCTACCATCATAGGCCATCCGAGATCCCGTATCCTCCTATGCCTTCTTCCAGGTAAGGCGCTTTGCAAATTTGCGGAACAAATCCTATGGAAATTTACATTTAGGGAAATTGGGAAATGCTGTGCGAAATACCACCTTCGTTGCATTTAATTTTGTAGTTTATTGGAATAAAAAATAGTTTAATGGCGAATTCGGCAATTTCGCAAAGTGCCTTTTAATTCAAAATTGATTCTAATAATTCTACATGGCTTGTATTTAGTGTTGCTCTAAAATTATAGATTTTGTATGATTATGGCAATGAGCAAATCTAGATACTATACTAACCCAAGAATATGAATCAGGTCGATATTTTAACTTAAACGCCATGCATGTTTGGAGGAAAAATTTAATATAAATTAATATTAGTTTCCGAAATCTCAGTTGCTTTTTAGTGTTAGCCCATTCAAATTTTCTGGTAGCATTTTCTGCACCCAAAAATAAGAATCGTACAAAATAAGGGCTGCTGCGGTGAGTCCGCTAGACAGCTACTCCCAAAATCCGGACACGTTCTGTAAAAGCAATAGCCACATACTTGGTTCAAATTCGGACCCTCATTTACTTCCCAAAAGTTGGCCCAAACTTTTGAAGTAAATTCTGTCCACGTTGGACAGGCTGCAAGGCCCTAATGAAATAGTTGGAAATTTCGGTCCCAAACTGTCACCCAACTATTCTTTAATATGTAATTTAGGAGTCATAAGACCTGACATTTATGAGCCCAGGCCCTCCTTCATAGTTCATACTCATCCCCATAAAGCTACGCACAAAGTCCATTGAATTTGAATGCTCTGCTGGTCTCTGGCCCGCGGAGGCAAGCTGTTGTTCCTCCTTTTGGGCTTTTGTCTTGTGATCTCATCTAGGGCCAAGCCATAGGGCCAAAATGAACCTGTAGTGTAGATTTTAAGCACAGTTGTTTGGGTTAATTGATAGGGTACTTAAGGGCTAAAGGGCCGCTCAAGACAAGACACCGTGGTAGTGGTTATTCCTAGGTGGGTTTTAGAGGCAGAAGAATACAGTTTCTTAACCGCAAACGTTTCCCTTAAAATTGGGACCCTTTTTTTGAGAAAGCGCTTCAGAAAAAATGGCGCACATGGATACGGGACTTATTCCAGCGCTATAAGCATGGGCCCATGCCCGCCCAGCTTATTCCTACTGCTGAGTACGACACGGTTCCAACTTAATTGTACATTCCCATGCACTTGCTTGGGGCGGGGCCTAATTCAATTATTAATAATTAAAACAACTTGTTTCAAGTTTGGATTAAAGTTCGGACTCGATAAATTCTGCACACTGTAACTGTATGTATTTAAATAAATAAATAAATATATGTATATATACATGTTTCGTATTGTGTGTAGAGTTCTATCGATAGTTAACTACGATTTTTGTATTGGCTGATGTATATGGTATCAGAAATCTGTCCACAAATTATAATGCAAGTTGTATTAGTATATGTTTTAGACTAAATTGAGTGGCAGAAAACTATGTAAAGAAAAAATAACAGGGAACCGAACTGACGGGTTTCATATTATAGGAACTGTAATAATTTCGAGCGGGAAAAACAGTTGGCTTTCACCCGACTAGAAGTTACCGGACTTTAAATGGTCCATCATAAAAAAACTGGAACCCGGAGATAATGTAGAAATCCGCGGAATTGTTTTTTTCAAGTGCTTATATTTACTCACTTATACTAGAAATACAAACGTTGTTCCAGGACTAATTTGAAGAAATTATTGATGCAGGTATTAGCTTTTAGGAGCTAGTAATTTAATTATTTATAGTAATTAAATCATTAAAGAGATTTTAATTTTTAATGAATATTTTCCAAATTATTACCCCTGATTTAGTATTTTAGAAATTGGTTTAGCTAAATGTTATATTTTTTTATGAATAAGTATTAATATTAATTCTGCTTTTGACATTTCAGGTTCAACGCGGCCCAGTACGGGAGTTTCTTCCTAGCCGGAGCCGCGGCGAGCTCTAGTGCAGGTCGATTCGGGGGAATGGGCCCTAGTTCCGGGTGCGGGGTCAAAGGTGATAGTCCGGCGGCCTGGGCCTCGTCCCGCTACCATCATCACCATCACCATCATCCGGAGAGCCTCTCGGATCTCCACAATTTAGCCGACTACTCGGCGGCGGCCGCCGCCCATTACTCCAACATGACGGCAGCAGCAGGTCAGTAGTCTGAATTATTCCGGAAAGTAGTAGCCAAATATTAATATCAGAAATTAAGAAAACTGCGCTGGAAACACCATACGCCGTACATCGCTACTAAGCATAGGATTTATACTATTTAGAAATAAGCATTTTAAAGAGGAATATTTAAACGGTCACCAGTTAATTTGAAATCTATCACCAATTAGAGCAGATTTCCTGACCAAGGTTTTGAAATATTTCAAATAAGAAAATTGGAATTCCGTTAATAGGTAGAATAAAAAATCTTTTGCTCATTACTTTAAGATGATTGGTGAGGAATTTGCTTTAATTGGTGAAGAAATCTACTTTAATTGGTTAGATATTTCCCATTAATTGGTGATCGTTTAAATATTCCTCAATTTTAAATACAGTTCATCTTCGGCGTCATGCAAATAATTTGATTTTGCTCAAAATACAAAAAAACAACTTATTACTGTTATAAAAGTTCGGTCCGTGAGTGGAATTAAAAATTTGAAAACGTATTTGTAAAATGCTAAAACTTTAAAGTTTCTGAAATACTAAATCAAACTAATAATCTTTAAAAAAAAAATTTAAAATAGTTTTTACGATTTTTGAATACTATAAAGTATTTAGAGCCGTTCACTTAACTTTACATTGCGATACGGAGCAAGTCTGTAAATTGTCTTTGTTTTTAATTGTAGGTGAGGCGCTCGACATGAACTTTATAGAATTCAAAATAAAATCATATAAACATTTAGCTCGTATTTTATAGCTTTTACAGTCCAAAAAGTATAGTTTTCATCCCAAAGCATGGAAATGAACAAATATAGATATTATCGAAACAATAAGACTCATGCCGAAATATGAATATAGATATAATATATATGAGTCCCGTAGTAACCGACTAAAAAATCTGTCCAGCATCAATTTTTCTTGCCATGCATACTTTTTTTTGCTAAAGTCTATATTTTGGCCAGCACTAATATTAAGCCCAGCGTATGTTGCTATTGTGAAGGAGTATGCATTGCATATATCAATTACAAATTAGAGGGTTCAGGAGCTCCGCATATTGAATTATTAGGCCGTAATGAATTGTAGTTGGGCAAAGGGCCGTGCTAATATATTGGCCCTTGGCCCGCTTATTACTGAATCATGACATGGCAATGGGATGAATGACTGATTATTCCAGCTCCAGTTCTATAGCTCCGGAAAAGCAATAGAGAGCCAGAGCCAGGGAAACCCTTTAATTAAACTCTACTGAATGCCTCAATGCATCCTCTGTCCCTATAATTCAAATGAATCCTGAATTCGGAGCTTTCAGTCCAGTCATACTCCTATATCGTATAGGCATTGGTTCGTGTTTCCGTGCCGGATAATATATTATTTTTTGGGGAAAATGTAAGGTTCGGCGATAAATGGTTGTGCTTTGTAGTCCAAACCTAACCTAACTTAAGTTCGAAGTTAACCTAGCATAGCCGTTGTAGCTCAAATCTAACCGGACCTTACTATTGTAGCTTGTAGCTCAAAACTAACCTAACTGTTGTAGCTCAAATCTAACCTAACCTAACTATTGTAGCTCAACTAACCTAACTGTTGTAGCTCAAATCTAACCTAACCTAACTGTTGTGGCTCAAATCTAACCTAACCTAACTGTTGTGGTTCAAATCTAACCTAACCTAACTGTTGTAGGTCAAATCTAACCTAACCTAACTGTTGTGGCTCAAATCTAACCTAACTGTTTTAGCTCAAATCTAACTTAACCTAACCGCTGTAGATCAAACCTGACCTAACCTAACTGTTGTGGCTCAAATCTAACCTAACCTAACTGTTTTGTGTCAAATCTAACCTAACTGTTTTAGCTAAAATCTAACCTAACCTAACTGTTGTAGCTCAAATCTCAAATCTAACCTAAAGTAACAGTTGTGGCTCAAATCTCAAATCTAACCTAAAGTAACAGTTGTGGCTCAAATCTAACCTAACCTAACTGTTTTAGCTCAAATCTAACCTAACTCTTGTAGATCAGAACTGACCTAACCTAACTGTTGTAGCTCAAACCTAACCTAACTGTTGTAGCTCAAACCTAACCTAACTGTTGTAGCTCAAATCTAGCCTAACTGTTGTAGCTCAAACCGTCAAATCTAACCTAACTGTTGTAGCTCAAACCTAACCTAACTGTTTTAGTGGAAACCTAACGTAAATGTTGTAGCTCAAGTCTAACCTAACCTAAGTTAACCCAATCTAACAAAATTACGACAATATCTACATACATTTCTCATCATGGAGCTGGTGATACTTCCAGTATCTTTTTTATTTAATATTGAAATATTCCTGTCATTTAAAATTGCGTTTAGTACCTCGCCATCCAATTTACGCAAAAACTATGGTTAACAATAATTGCGATATTGCCTTGAAGCTTTAATGAAATTTAGGACGAGAGATTCCTTACAAATTAGCGTTCCACTTATGCTTGTACGTTTGCGGCGTGATTTTGAAAACTTTATATTAAGGATGCCACAAGAATATCGATTTTTAGCCCAAAGCAAATGTACAAATAAGCAGAAATTAGCGTTGGATACAAATAATTTTACTCGGCATTTACTTCACCGGCCTGACTGCCGGAACTGCTCATAAATGCTAATGCTAGCAATTCGGAAGTAGAAGTAAATAGGTAGCGAATATTTTTGCATTATTCTGCATTATTGCATTTTTATTAGTGATCAGAGTGCACAACCTTATTTTGATGCAAGCTCTGCAAACTGCAACTAGGATTTAATATTCTAGATCCCTAAATTGAAGCCTTCTTAAGACGCGACTATGAAGAGGCGTCTCCTATAGACAATAATATTTAGTAGGTACTTAGTACTCAGTTTAATGCTGGGTGATTCAACTCAAATGAATGTCGGAAATGTAATTGTGCACGCTTAGGCTTGTAATACGGCTCGTATGCTGAATGAATGGAACGAAGCCTCAAAAGGCGTCTTCCTAAACAATATGCTTCCCCCTCTTTTTACAATTCATTATGTCATTTTATTAGATTTTCCCTTGATGCCTGCATCTGCATTGTGCTCTGGTTCTGGGTAGGGTGGCTTCAAATACATAGAAGGGGACTCGCCGCCCTTAGTATTATGTCGTAGATACTCATAGGGCCGGATAGGGGATCACATTTCAAATTAGTTGTGCCACTTGGTAAGCCGTAGTGCTATACGCTAGGAAATGAATCCAAAATTTAGACATTTTTAATAGTAGGAATCCTAAATCCTATCAATCTGCTTTAAATAATGTTAGGCGACACTATGTGGACAAAAATTGGCGCTCTTCTTTGAAAAAATGGGGCAAGTTGATACACAACTTTCACTCATGCTATAGCATAGCCGCATGCCCGCCAACGTGTTTTCATGTACGTCTAAGTACGACCTGGTTGCAACTTAAATGTACATTCCTATGTACTTTCTCAGGGCGCAAGCAGCAGGCCTATTTTATTAATCATTATTTATTATTGATTAAAGCAACTGCTACTAAGTTTGGATTAAAATTCGGACTTGACTTATTGCCCGTTTACACTAAAATGCAGGGTTGGAAAAAAACATGTTTTTTTTTTTAAAAAAACAAAAAAAACTGTTTTTTATTGTTTAAAACATGTAGTAACAAGCAAAAAAACCGCTTTTTATTGTTTAAAACATGTTTTTTATAAATACAAAACAACGTTTTTTTTTAAAGAAAAAACAAAAAAACAGCTTTTATCATTTAAAACGTGTTTCTTTTATAGAAAAAAAACTTTTATTTTAAATAAAAAACAAACAAAAACTGTTTTAATTGTTTAAAACATGTGTTTTATAAATTAAAAAAAAAACGTTTTTTAAAACATGTTTTAAAACAATGTTTTTTATTGAATAAAAAACATGTTTTAAAACATGTTTTAAAACCTTGTTTCAAAACATGCCAACCATGCTAAAATGTGAACGCATTTAATCCGCTGAAGTTTACATTTACAGCGTCTCCGAGATTTATTTCGCCAGTAATAATACACAAAACAGCAATAATTTTCGTACCTAAATTCTCTGCTTTTAAAAACGAGGTTAGCTTATAGGTTGGGAAGTGCCCATATTGAATTTGATAGTGTGATTTTAATTCCAAGGAATATTGATGATAGTGCCTATAAATTAGAGTCCATTAGAGTGGACTCGAATTAGTGGAGCCTGCAAGGAGAAATCCAATATCCGAGTGGGCGCGTAATGACTCGTGTGATTCGGGAGACAAGTTGAAAGGTATTAGGTACTAGGAAGGACCCCCGCCCCGTGTACCAGCGTAGCGGATCTATCTTACATTGAAATCTCCACTACTATATCAAAGGGCCAAAAGTAATAATAAATGTGGAAGGAGGACACACGTGACAAATTATTAGGTATGTCATGATTCATGATCTATGGTCCTTAATATCAGAGCTCGGGATGAGATCCAATGAAATGATGAACTAGTTTCCGAATCACCCTTATTACTTTTTCCCTTTTATTACTTCCACGCTTTAGTTCTATTAAGCCTTTTAGGGACCGGGTAGCATAGTGCCCGGGTGGGACTCAAGGGCCTCCAACAAATCAACAAGTGGAAGGACTTACGGATCATTGATCATCCCCCACTTGATTTTCATTTGGATTTTTATTACGAATTTTCTCCTCCAAATAAATCCAGCTTGCGAGCTCTAAAAGATATACTTTTACCCAAAGTACTTTTTTCTATTTTTGAGACATTTCAGCGAGATTTTTTTTTTAATAAAAGTTTTCCCCATCTTTAGCAGCGAAAAAGTCGAATTAACCGAAACCTTATTTGTACTAAACAACCCCGCACCCAGTGTATGGGATTTTGATGATCAGATGGATTTCGCTAAAAGTTGGCACAGTTATAGATTTTGACCTCCTGAACAGTTTTTGCACTACCGCCAAAGTCGTAGGGCGCTTCCTTTACCCTCTACGGGTAACTCATAGCTCACATGGGAAAAGATGGATTTGGCTGAATCTTGGTATACTCGCAGATCTTGGTCTCCTGAACAGTGTTTAAATGAGCCCAATAGCTGTAGGACGTTTCCTTAACCTTCTAGAGGTCATTAAATGGTAAATCGGATATTTGGTAGGAAGAGGTTCAAGGAAAAGACTTACGGCTGCGAGGTCAGGAATTGTTCAGGTCAAGAGCTATGTGTGCACCAAGTTTCAGTTAAATCCAGCTGAATTCCATATTTTTCCAATGTTACCTTTGAGCGTCATTTAAACATTGTTCAGGAGGTCAAGATATACGTGAGTACCAAGTCTCAGCGAAATCCATCGGATCCTTAATATCCCATACATTTAGTGTGTGGCTCTTTATTTATGAGGAATATTTAAACGATCACCAATTAATTCGAAATCTCTCACCAATTAGAACGTATTTCCTCACCAAGGTTCTTAAATCTTTCATATGAGAGAATTTTAATTCCGTTAATCATTGTAAAATAAATCATCATTTGCTCATAATAAGTTCCAAATGATTGGTAAGTAATTCCCTGTAGTTGGTGAGGAAATCTGCTTTAATTGGTGAGAGGCTTCGAATTAATGGGTGATAGTTTAAATGGCAGCCTTTATTGGTGAGAATTTTTTACCTAAGGACTAACATACTTCCTACCTACTCTAGTCTGTATTCAATGTAATAATGTGTGAACCCATGAAGCGCTAAGAGCTCTAACTGGATTCCGGACTTATGGGATTAATGCAATAACAAATCATGAGTGTCAAGTAGTTCGGCTGCAGGGAGCTAAAGGCGGACCTGAAGGGGGAAACTCCGGCTTGGGTCCTAATCGAAAATTTTTCTGGTTGAAAAAACAATATTGGTTTTTTTTTCCGCTCTCCGCTCTGTATTTTCTCCGATCCCGGGCCTGTTGTTCCCCAAGATTGACTTCTTGATGTTGATCGATTCCCATTCTCTCCTTGATTCAATTTGAGCTTCCTTTTGGGGCTGGTGGTGATGCTGAGTAAGGCTTTCTATCAGGCATAGGTCCCTATATGTTGTACATAGCAACATATTGTAGTCGCCGTGCTGTAAGCTTTCACGGGTTTTTGTGCCGGTTCTCAACAACTCACAACATCATCAGTCTCACTTTGACTCTGATGAAAATCCGGGCCGATCCCCCCATTTGCCACCCAACAAGTACTACTACCCGGGTTTAGGGGTTAGGGAGACCTCTAAGGCTTTGGGTCCCATGTGTGGTAGCCAGGAAGGGTTTGGCTGGAAAAATTCAGGATTTAGTGGAACAAAATCTTTTTTTTTTGAGCTCATACCTAACCTTACCTAATATAAGAGCATATTATATATGTACATTTATTTATTAATTTATTCAACTTGATATACATATAACTGAAACTGAACCTAAATAAGTCATACGACGGTATGCGGCTGAGGAACCTTTCATCTTTTATCGTTGTGCTGGGCTTTCTCCACAGTAATTTTCAATAAATACTGCACGGCAAAATTGCTAGGTAATAATAGCTATGACTTTACGTTGATTTGTAATAACTTCCGGTTTCGTTTTAATGAATATATTTGGGATTATTAGCAAGATTTAAAACTGGCAAAATACATTCATAAAATATATAATAATTCAAATATCGATTTTAGCCCAAAAGCAAGAACAAAGTAAATAAATATTTATTTTAGTCTTAAAAACAAAAACAGAGTGAATAAATATAGATTTTAGCCCCAAAACAAGAACCAAGTGAATAAATATAGAAACATGTGTTTTTGTACATTTTTAATCAATTTCATCACTTTTTACCAATAAACAACGAAAAGTGATAAAAATGGGCAAAATGGGTAACTCGAAACGCTGGCTGGACTTGACCATTTCCGCCAAACTTTTCTTTTTTACATTTTTGGTTCCACAACCGCCCCATATTTTTCGAAATAAATACTATTAGTAAATTTAAAACTAAGTTGTCCTTTCCAGTTGTGTTCCTATGATGCTAGCTACACAGGTATTGCGTTCCAAATTTAAGCCAAGGCCTATTTGTATAGTATCCAGCTTAGCCGCGTAATATTAGCTGCGGGGAGTGCTTTAGGCTTAATGGAGAGGGCCGGAACCGCAGGAGAGTCGTATCGTATAACGCCCGGGCTTCCCAAGTTTCGGGTTTTCCTGGTGCCGGGACTACGACGCCGTGTTGGGTCCAAATACAATTACGTGGCCTGGACCGAGGCCTAATGCCCGGACGTACTTGATATCATATTGGAGTGGCTCCAGTTCCCTCACCCCTATACTACTATGTAGTACCTATAACCGTATTCTATATCTAGTTATATAGAAATACAATGGAACTGGGCCCTCCCCTTCCTTCCCGTCATTTTATCGGGCCGGGGACAGGGCCGGGTTTTTATTTGTTTTTATTCCACCGGAAAGTCCGCCTCCTAGGCTCCCAATCCCCGCCTCCGTCCAATAATCAAAATTATATAAAAGAGCATGGACACCGGGAAGGGGCTTTAATTACATTTACGGGCTCTGTAGCTTTTGGTGGAGTAAGTATGACATTGAGCGGAATATGTCCAAACCGAACCCGAATTCTACTGAATTAAAGACTTGAATTTATCATTTTACGGTAAAATCAATATTTTTCCCGGTAGGAAATTGTCTCCTAGCAAAAGCAACAACGCGAGAATGAATCTTTGTATCCTACTTAGTAAGCGCAGCCTAAAATTAAGACTACTGAGCGGCATAAAGGTGCCTTATTGTTATTTTCAGCAACTGGAAAAGTTGAGTTTTTGTTGTTACTAAAACGGATATTTTTTTATGTAATAAAAAATATGAGGTTATTTGTTTAAAACCAAAATTGGAAATTTATACCTATAGGTATATGTTTCGTTGAGCTACTACGGCATTACTGATCCAGATTATTTTGTAACATGAATATTAAATTTCCACTTTCATTAATTTAAATGGGTTTATGTGCCTGAACAATTATTCTAGGACTAAGATATACATACAAGCCGAATGGTATAAAGTAATGTTATGCTAGTATTATATTTCGTGGTAAACTAAGAAGTTTCTTCTAGGTCCTTTTTTTTGGTATTAGGCGATTTTAATTCATCTGCTAAATCCTAAATAAATAAATATTTAATTGTTTTACAGGTTTGGAGACTGCGGTTCAAGACTCAAGCAACCTCTGGTTCTGAAGGGGAATCAAACTTACGTACGAATCTCTGTCTACTACTAAAACGAGCACTTTTCTCAAATCAACACAGAACAACGAGGATTTGCGGGCCAAGGATCTACACTAGATACGAAAATAATTGAAAACTACGGATTTTGCCGCAGTCCTCCGCAAACAAAATCCGCACCTGTTTCAGACACTACCAATCCTCCTGAATTAAATATATTTCTATGAAATACAAGAAAACTAAGGTCTACATAGGAGCTCTGGAGTCTTACTATAGTCATAAGTTTTTTGTACCTTAAACTTGTAAATAGTACGATGGATCCAGTCTTAAAAGTTAAATATTTAAGTATAAAAAATATAGACTTGAGCCCATATACATAAAAATATGTAATTTGGGCAAATGTAGAGGTTGAACACATCGAAGCGTAATACTGTAGCTTTTTAGGTTAAGTTTAATTTATGCGTACAGTAAAATAATTTTAATAGTATTTCTACTGAGTTAAACCCTTATGCAATTTTTAATTGTGCTCATTTTACAATTTACGAGCTGTATTATAGAGAACCCAATATTTATTGTCAACGGGAACCCCAGTGCCATATTGACGTTACTTTGCCTCTTCTGCCGAATTATAAGTGCAAATTGTAATTTGATTTATAATTTTAAACCTTTGTATCGCTAGCATAATGATTTACTATTTTTGGACTAGTCAACATCCTCAACTTACGTAAGGGAGCGTACTAGCGGTAACACATATAAGCCTAGTTAGATTTATACTAACTATGAAAATACGAATCAATTCAAAGTGTGTCATAATTTTCGTAAATCCTGCTGGTCTGCCATTTCCAATCATCCTATAAGTAATTAAGAACAATAATTAAAATTAGGAGCCGTCATTCGTACTAATAGCTCTTAATTTATTCTTGTAATTCGGATTCGGGGATAGCTGAGATCAGAGGGTGGAGCAAAAGTTGGCTGTCCCATTATAATACGACGTATTTTGTCCTCAATTAATAAATAGAACTATTGTGTGTAGAATTATAGAGATGCGACAACGGTTTTGATTAATAAAAGGATTTCTTAGTCAACGAGAAGCCTCTTCATCTTTACTCATCTGATTCCTGTACTAAATTCGGCATTATTACTTCCAGCAACATGAAACCATTGTTTCGGATTGTTACCGTTTTGAACATTTTTTAACGTTAAATAAGATAAAGTGGTAAAAAACCGTTTAAATGGTACACAAACAGTAAAAATGATATCAAAAGGTAATAAATAAGAAATAGCGCCAAATTTTTGAAATACTAAATGAATTGTTACTACTAAGTCTTCAGTTTCCCTGTTTTCTGTCACCAAAAAGTACCCAATCGTAACTTATTTACTATTAAAGAGCATACTATGTCAGTTTGTAGTACCAAGCTACAAGTATCCGAATTTTTGATATAATTTTAATGAAATTGATTACGAAAGTAGTCCGTGTTCGGTTTGGATGAAGTGAATGGCCATCTACTCTCCAGAAACGTAAACTAGAGTTTCCTCCACATCAGCTGCTTTGTTTACGAGTTTGAGTTTCTGGTTCTTGTTTTTCTGCATAATAAGAATTGACATTGTTAGCTTCATGTTCTTGGTCAAACCTGAAGCTCAAAGACTAAGAAGGTACTCTGACATGTGACACGCGACATGTGGTAAGTAATGATGTAGTCACTTCTTCTGTTGCTTAGTTTCAGTTTTAGTTGTTAGCTGACAATTATATTGGATGTTGGAATAAGGAGTCGACAAAATTACAATTATTGCCGAATAAAGAAGTTGGAGAACGCCGTCATTGCTATTATTGTTGTATCTGCTTTTATTAAATTTATAATTTTCGGCGTTGTTTCTAATATTTGTATGTTGCAAAATTAAAGGTCGCTGTAGACCTATGTACATTAAGTAACGAGGTATAAATAAAGTATAAGTATTATTTTATGTTTTAATTACGATTACACGTTGAACGTGTGCATGTGCGTTTATGTAATGCATTTAGTTAAATTAGAATACAAAAACACGAACTCATCCTATATGGTTCATCTACTTATGGACTAAATAGTTTATTTTAATTGTCCCCAAGCAGAAGCTGCCCAATCAATGTCAATATCGCGAAGTGGTGCCAGGATTTGTGCAGATGTAGATACCTCGTTGTCCTAAGACCTGGTCACCGGTGGTCCACATTTTTCGGCCCTTTGGCTCTAGACAGCTGACAAGCGGAAGTGACAAGTGACAAGATATCGGAGTCCTAATTACTGGACGGACAAGGCGTATTATTGTACCTGAATCAGAAGGATGGGTGATACGTCAGACTCGTCGGATGGAGAAGAGGACGTGTCAATCTGTAGCAGGTGAACTAGCGGTCATATATGGCTTCCCAAGCAAATCTGAGTGTTACAACTATGTATTAAACGCAGAATTATAATGTTCTGTCTGAGTTAAAAATAATACTTAATCACTAAATGCAACGACGTACAAATCAAATCAAATATTTCGTAATTGTAAGTTTAGTTTTTAGTAACTAGTTTAAATGTCACCTTCCCGCAATAATGTATCATAAATTGTTACTACAAATTGTGTATTATAAAGGTCAATGGAGATCAGTAAGTCCCCGTCACAAGAGGACCTAGTTCCCCTCTTGGAGTGTCCAGTTTGTTTCGGTAAGTTTCACAGTAAGTGGAGAATAGCTAATTAGGTATGTGTATGTATGTATATGTAAGTATGTGGCAGAAGTAGAGGAACTACTATATATTTTACGAAGAAATTAATACAAGAGATTAAGTAACAAAAATAAAATGTAATCCTTGCATTTCAAGTACTATGAGGTACGTTCACAAAGATACGTAGTAGGTGCATTATATTTAAAATTTACAAGTCTCTCACTCACACTGCATCTACTTATACAATTTTATTTACATTTTCAGTGTGAAGTAATAAAATAATAACTACACGTCGTATTACCTACCACTGTTTTGCCACCATTAAAGACAGGGAGAACCTCACCTAACCCAACACTAAAAAGTCATAACTTGATCTAAGACTCATACCAGCCACGTTAAATTAGGTTCCAACTGCCACTGAAAAATTCCCTTTTTTCCAGACCTTCCGCTCCCGCCAATCCGGACCTGCCTTACGGGTCACATCCTATGCTCCGACTGCTGTCCCAGACTCTCGGGCTGTCCCCTCTGTTTGCAGCCTATTGGGCATGGACGGAACTTCTTTGCCGAGGACTTTATCAATAAGAGCACGGTGTTCTGCAAGTACCGGGAAGACGGCTGCACTGATCCCATGACTGGAGCCCAAATGAGAAGCCATACGCCGAACTGTAACTTTAGGTTTGGATTTACGCCTTACCATGAATTACTGTCTACATTATAGCTGGTCCGTCTCAGCCTGTTTGTAACTATTCCTACGTATCTTAGGCCATTGAAATGTCACCACTGTGCGAGTCCCAAGAGGATCCCGTACAGTGACTTTGAGCACCACTTGCTGGCCGAGCATCGAATCAGTGCCTGGGACATTAATGACGGCGGAGAGCGCTTGATAGAGTCTGAGAAACTAAGGAGTCCAAAAGCCTTGAGCCGTAAGACCCGTAAGCTGTTTATATTAATTTTGAATTTGAAAAAACTTAAAAAAAACAAACAAAGTTGAATTACGTTTGCTATGCAAGAAGCACAAAATTGTGATTAATTACAGGCCCTCAAATTTACCAATCGTCCTCTGGCTTCGTTACGAAGGTCCTCTTCACCGTGGCCGCCGTTTCCTTTCTTCTAGATCTAGCCATAACGCTCTTTTACGCTGTGGATGAATGATGAGCTTCCGGAAGTCCGTATCTGATGTCTGAAACTGTGTTGTATGCCATGATGTATGGATAAGGTTCAAAAGTACAATAATTTGCCATCATATAGGTAGGGAGTAGGAGTAAGTATAATATTTCGCCACAATACATATATGTATAATACCTTTGTTACTTACATTTAATTTAACCGTAATGAATGGCAAACCGGGAGCCCGGCAGCAATATATGTAGGTATACTTTAAGTAAAACATATGAGCTCTGACGTCTGGTATTTGCCACATAAGCAGAAATACGACTGACTGTATTACTACTACGAATGCGTGCAAAACTACCTTTTTCACCTGTAGGTTATTAAATATATTTTGCAAGTTTAGATGCTTAAAAATTCGTTGACTGGAGCCTAAGTTTGCAAGTGTGGTTTTTGACTGGAATACATAAGGACATCCGGAGGAAAGTCATACCGTAAATAAACGTAGTGCAGGGAGGTTTTTAAAGTTGGCCACTCTGCCGGATTTCATTTTATCAGTCCATATAACCTCGTGCTAAATCAGGTTCATACACGTTTCACGTAGCCTGACTCCTTTCCGTACTGAGTTGCGTACTTACTAATTAAATTAGTAAGGAAAGGGCTGCGGCTGGCCGGGGCGGGGCTACATGAAACGTGTATGAACCTGATTTAGCACGAGGTTATATGGCCTGCTAAAATTAAATCCGGCGGAGTGGCCCACTTTCAAAAACATCACTGTATAGCGTAGTAGTAGTATTTATATCTCTGGCATAGTGCAATCCTAGTTCTAAATACTTTAGTAAGTACCTATATCAGAGACAGTTTGTAATTTCAAAATTTTATATTCGCCAAATAAACAGAATAGTATATAGTGTGGTCATAAGTAGGGTTGATTGAGAAACACTCGATTGTTCACCTACCATCGACCACAGGCACTAGAACTTCATATCGTTGGAAAGATAATTCGATCCTGTTTTAGCAAACCAATTTGATATCAACAATTAACATCGTATGCGTCGCAGGGAACGGAAGACTCACACTCCATATCCACCCCTTCGTAAAATGACGCGTTGGGGTTTTGGAATGTTTGTGCTACTGTCGGCTACTTGTTTGGGTCATTTTACTCGAGCTTTAAACATATGGCCTAACCCAACGTGCCAATGTTCGACTTTCCGGATTCCGGACGCCAAAGCCCGAGTGGGAATCGTATTGGAAAGAGGCCAAAAATAAAATTTTGAGGAAGTTTGAGATTTGGGACTGCCATGGTTTTAATATTAAGAATTGTTTCAACTAGCCCCTCTTAGGAAATAACCGGAACCAACCCTACTTATGACCAGAGTATGTACTGTGTATTTAGCACAGGACTATTTCATAACATAAACAACGCACCACAAGCGATCCTGAAGAGCGTACCTTTATATATACAGGAGTTACCAACTAATTTACAGAAGAAGCTACAAAATCCTGAAAGGTGGCTAAATCAAAAATTATAAATTCCGCACGAATTTATATTGTTATCCTATGACGTGGATCTGACTCCTTCTGAATCTGCACACCTGACTTCCCGTAGCTTAGCCTTCATCCGTAAAGGTAAGGCCCAAAGAAAGTGGAAGTGGCAACTGTGTCTTCCTACCTACCTAAATAGACTATGGACTATGGACTCCAGTCCACAGAACTCCCTATACCTTCCTATGTACCTTATCGAATTTTCCCCTTTCCCTTTCCTCCCTGCACGTCATAGGCTCAGGCTCAGCAGGCAGGCAGACGGAGTCAGGCCAGGGAGCTCAGTTGGGTCCGAATTCGGGGGCTCTGTACTAAAATTAAGTCTCGAGTTGCATCTTACTACGTACTACCCGAGAAATCTTTCAGTTTCCGCTTTACACAGTCCCAGCCGTCTTTCATTAATTCCCTTGCTCCCTGGAAACGGAAGCTGGACGAAAGGGCTCTCAAGAAATCAGAAAATTGTGCCAGTTCCATGTCGAGCCGTATCCATATCCATAGTAGCCCTAATTTGATTAATATTCAGTCTCACTCCCCCCGAGAGCCTGACGTACCGTCTATATCCAATATCTACGCTCTCCGCTCTCTGACTCAGGATAATCTATGTATGGAGTAAAAATAGACGAACCTTCTGTTGTCTGTTGTGTGCTGCATGTACGGAATGATTTAGATAGCAGAGGTTTTGTTATACTTACATAGGAGGGAGGGAATAGGAATACTCGTTGTTACTTCATCATTCATTGCACTGCGATTTGCATGGAGAGGCAGTCGTAAGGTTCAAAGTTAAAGCTAAGATTAGCAGTATTTATTGTACAGTCAGTCATACATATCAAAACCCAGGAGTCAGGCTCCTTGCTAAGGCGTCCAGTGGAATAAATACAAGAAACTTCTATTGGAATTGGAGGCTCATCAGATAGAAGAATCAAAAGGTAAGACATTAAATCATTAATTTTTTTAAGTTAATTTTTATTGTTTATCTATTTGAAAACATTCCCACTTTTGTAATTTGATTTATACGTACACGTATACATACACTTTACATGTGACACGAGACACGACATACGAGTAAAGCGAACAAATTAATTTAGATTAGCTCCGAATGAACAACGTACATTATCTACTTATATTTATATAGAATACAGAGAAAATATTTCAGCTTGAAGGCACATTTTCGATTGACATTTGAAGAAAACGTACATAAGTACAACACATAGACATAGCTTTAGTGGATCGGGCTCGGGCATTGGGTCGCGGGCTTGTATTGTATTTCTCAGGTCCGACGACCAACATGGATCTGTCAATGATTTGGGTTTGGGTTGACTGCGTCATGTAATATAAAATGAAGCGATCCGTTTTTAATATCAATGCCGAACGAAAAACTACACTTTCTGGATATTTCAAATTATAGTTTAAATAACATGTTTAGTTGCATTTCGGGCGTTAACACGGGCTTGTTTTGTGTTCTGCCAGGGGCTTGACAGGGTCACGTAATGAAAGTGAAGGGATCCGATTTTTAAATTAACGCCGTACGAATAAGTTGCATTTCCTACAAATTTGTTAGAACGTGTTCCCGTGTACAATCGTTGATTCTAATTCGAAGGAAAGAAAGTAAATGTTTCGTGCACCCCGAACAAAAATGCGTAGAAAATGTGAATAGCTTATCATATTCGTAAGTTAACGCCGAACTATTAAGTAAAATTCCGTACATATTTCGAGATGTGCTGTTCTACAGTACAATAGTTTGCTTGAGATCTCCAACTGTAGGCACGCACCCGCACCAGCTAGCTCCATGTACCATGAAAATGTATGGGAAATATGAATAGCTTGTCCATTCAGCGTTAGGGTGGACTTGTTTTACTAGACCAGGATAGCATATAGTACTAAATAAGTCATGCTACAAAAATGTAAAATCGTTGTGTCATTCCACATGTTATACTTAGTGACTTCCTTGGTGTAATACATATTGTATACCTCTACCAATACCTATATATGGTTGATAATCATAATTATGTGCATACGTAACTAGTAACTATGAGCAGATAAAGCCGCGTAGTGGGCCTAAAATTATGCACAGGATCAGTATTCCCTGAATGTTCTTATAAGGCAAAATAACATTATTTCGGTTCCAATACAACGTATAGCAGTACATATACAGCTAAGCTGTCCTTTCATTACCATTACCTACCTGGCAAGAGATATTATACGTATTAAGAATTGACACAAGTGTCTTACAAACATCATGCCATAAGTTAATAAGCTCCAGTCCAGTCACCAAGGCTTAGGTTAGGTTCCAGTACAAATTCCATGCTAAGTATTCATTATTCTGGGTCTGGAGACCTTGTGTGATCCCTTTGAAGCTAGTAATTGGGTGAATTTAATTTCATATACATACGCGTACGAGCTGTCTGTGCAGTGTGCAGTGTGTCTTTAAAGGCCGCTAAAGTAAGTCATTTGGGAAATTAGAACCTCAGGCAGAATTACGCCTTGGTCAGTCAGTGTGTACGAATTTCTGTAGTCGTAGTCGTTCAATGTATAAGGGAATTTCCATTATTGTGCACATATACAGCAGGGTTTCGGGAAAATAATTTTTACCAAGGGGTCGGTGGAAAATAAAAAAGTGGCAAGAAATGTAACAAGCTGTTTCAAGAGAAATAGAGCCAGATAAACTGATATAATACAACTTAGAGCGTTGTACTGATTATGCTAACTATGCAAGTTTCAAATTACGTCTGCAAATGAGGTTATTTTTGGTTGTATTGTTAGTTCGAACCGTGACGCCTAATAAGCACGCCTAATTGTCCAAGAGCTTCGAAACGATTCAAAGTTTCGATTGAGTATTTTAAAAACAGGAAAAAAGAAGTCTTAAATTCATTTATGTTTTTTTTTTACCATTTTTTACCACTTGTTATTTATCGAGAAAAAATGTGCAAAACGGTAAGAACCTGAAACACTGATACAGATACAGAGGCTCAATTCAATTACCGCCACCCTAGGTATTATAGTTGGCTGACTCCTGCTCACACTAATGGAGTAATTTACATATTTGTTGACCTGGCGTCAGCTGGAGAAGCCATAACCCCGAAATTGAAACCTAAATCGATTCTGTTCCTCCGTAGGTCCAGGAATCCGAAAGGCTTGGGCTCCACACTGCAATACTGAACCCACTACTACCCACACAACGAACTCGGAAGATTACTTCCAACATAGTGCATAGCTGTAGGTGAGCGGGCTCCAGTCACCATGCTGGACAAGGACAAGATTTTAAAATGGTCCGACATGAACCTGAGTCACTTGGACTTGGTTCAAAATGGGCACAGCGTGCGGCACCATGAGGCGAGCCCCTTTCCCATTGACCCCGTCATCAATGGGCGGGTGGCTCTCTGGTAAGTGTAGCCTTAATAATATTCCTACCCGCAAAATATAGATTTCAGCCGGAATTGAGGAAATATTGCTTTTTGATTAAATTACATATTTTTGAACCGCAGTAAATATAAGCCGGCATCTTGCTCGATGTCGTGTCGGACATAAGACATATGTCACGACTCACACATCTGTAATTATGTTTAATAAGCTTAATTAATTAATATTGTACTTAAATATAATTCAAATGGCGGAAGTAGCCAATCAAACTCCGCTCTAGTTTTCCTGAGCCAATATACGACTAATCCATATTAAATGGCGGCCTTATACTGTAACTGTAATTGACGTCATCCGGGCACGCCTACTGACAGTATGCTCAAGTCTTGTCACGTTGTGAGGGGAACATTTCAGATTCCCGTGGGCGATACTATGTAGAATTTCGTCTGTCATTGGACTATTTCCGTACTTTGGAGCTATTTCTGGATACGGAACTTCCTAACTTGGCTGCATTGTAATTAACTCTTAATAGGTACTACCGCTGTTCTTAAAATATAAAGCACGC
This sequence comes from Hypogastrura burkilli, assembly GCA_034696285.1. NCBI lineage: Eukaryota > Metazoa > Arthropoda > Collembola > Poduromorpha > Hypogastruridae > Hypogastrura > Hypogastrura burkilli. The sequence goes on from JAQFZY010000427.1 coordinate 27,726, forward strand.
TGTGCTTAAAATACAGTATAGAGCACGTCGGTGGTACCTAATCATTATTCAGTAAAGTGAACGCTCAATTATGAACTAAGTTAGAGTCGGAGCATATACAATACCATGTTCATGTCTATGTCAAATAAGGCTTAGCTGGATTCGGAATGCCGTGCCAATTATCGTTAGCGGCAGAGTCTACAGTGGCTCAAGATGACTCCCGCGTCGCATGCCGGTGGGCCGTTTCCTCAGCCATCACTCTCGACCCATTCATACAAGTGCTAATAATACTAATAATTGGCAGACAATGGTTTTCCCCAAAATGGCTTGCCTTAACCCAAAAAGTGTAGATTCGGGCTCATAATAAAGTATGGAAATGACACATCAAGGAATATGACACAGGTCCGCTGTGGAAGTTGAATCCCATATAAGTGTGAAAGTGTGGAAGTTGAATCCTACTAAAAAAACTGTGTGTTCATGTTCAACGTCTACAAATTTCATCGAGAGGGATATTTAAACGATCACCAGTTAATTCGAAATCTCTCACCAATTAGAGCAGATTTACTCACCAAGGTTTTAAAATATTTCAAATAAGAGAACTTTAATTTTGATTCCGTTAAGTATGATTCTAGGACTAAGTATCGCGGGACAAAATATCGCAGGACCTTGTATCGCCGGACAAAGTATCGCGGGACAAAGTATCG
>JAQFZY010000428.1:0-28357 GCA_034696285.1 Hypogastrura burkilli
AAATAGGATGGGACTAAACTCTGATGCTGGCCTGGCCTGCCTGAGCCGAGCTATTCAGAGTTTAGTTCCTAAACAACCAGAACCATTACCCGCTGCGTCACCTGTGTCAGAGTCTGTTGTCCAAGCTCCAACTCTCTGATCCAGGTCACCAGTGCCTGGTAGCTTCCCATCCTTTAACATTGAAACTGGGAACTGGGATATCGTCAGTTAATTCAACTCTCTTAAACCAGCGATTAAGACTTACGCCAAAAAAGGCCAAACTCTTCCCAACTCTTCCCCGGAATGAATAACGCGCAAAAATGCTACCCTTGTATTCCTTTGTTTTTCAAAAGTTGGCGCTGGCGCCTTTTTCTTAGACCGCATTTATTCACGAAATTCAATCTTAACGAAGTGGGACAATATGAGACAGGATCGGAGGCAAATTATCTTAAGGAGCTATCCCCCGAAACCCCGAAATAGCCACAAGCCACAACTAGTGGTGGGCTCTTTATTTCGCAGCCGTCCATTACCCGAACAGTAGGAGGAAACCTAACCTAACCTAGTTCTAATTATACTATCACGTTAGGTTAGGCCGTGTAGGGACATACGCTAGGAATGATTTTTGGAGCATATGCGACAATTGTTTTCCGGCCTACCGGTGACCCTGTGACCCCAGGGTGACCCGCAAGGGTCGCCCAAGGTCAACTTGAGTTAGCACCGGTTGCGGATTCTTTACGCCATGCAGGGTCATACTGGAACATTTTACTTACGGTATTATTGTCCTCTGCTGGTCGTGTGGTAACCTCGAAGAGGTATTGTGATTCGGCATTTACATATTGCTAAGCCATTCAATAATTCAGAAGTATTTGAATTTTGAATTTAAAAAACGCTCAATTAATTAACACTATTAGGTTGTTTGCGCCTAGCTTGGGTACACAAGTGCATTCATTTTGCATACGCAAATGCATAGCACTTTTTGAATTCGAGTTCGGGAATTGAAACGAAGTAATCCTAATCCTAATCCTTAGCTACAGGGATCAGGGCTTAGCCATATGCACATAAATCAACACCCCGAACCGTGAGCTGTCCCGTCTCAAGCCGTTAACTGAGCCATAAGTCCAATGTTTTGGGAAAACAATGAGCGGAATTTTAAGAATAATCATAAAGGGGGGAAAGTATCGTAGTTAGGCTTCCGGGACTAGGCGGCGGGAACCTTTGGCTGGCTCCTCCGGCTCAGGCTCCTTGTGACATGAATAGGAATGGCCTTCTTTTCGCCGGTACAGAAATAATCATAAATTGTAGGCCGCACATGCATTCCCAAAAGTTTTTGCCCTATATGGGACATTAGGCGAGAGGTACAGGCCTTCGGATCACATTATAGGTTGGAGGCGGAACTGCCACCAGGAATGAATAAATAGGGGAGCCTGGAACTACAGGCCCCGTCCAATATTTTATTTGTATTCCACCATATCCCCGACACCCTCGGCTCCATATGCTGCCCAGCTTAGGCCGTTGGTTCCGAGCCAAACGGGCTAAGAAAATCCGTGAACAACTTGGTAGGCCTAATAAATATAAATTCAAGTGTGGACCCGTTGTGGGCACGCCGCCCTATCACTCCTTCCAAATTATGCACTCAAAAAGGAATGTAAACTATTTGTTAGGAGTAGGAGTGCTTTAGGAAGTTCTACTAAAATGGGGAACCATAATTATGACTCCCTCTCCGCTCCTCTACGTTTTCTAGGAAATTCAAAATAGAACGCTATAATTATTACTATGATAGGTTCAAAACGTCTGCTTGAGTGCCCTTTCAACTCCAACGAGTTCCATTATTATTGCGGACTCATTTAGGCAAATCATCGACCTTGTCTCTTGTAAAGTTTCCCGATTCAGATTTTTGTTTACTCTTTCTTCTACTTGTAATAATTGAAAGCAGAATAACACGAGCTCGGGAAAAGCTAAAAATCAACAGCAACGGAATGGCTTTTTGGAATAAAAATAAATTCTTAAAAATTGGAATGAAAATGTATACGCAGAAGCGTATTTGCTCATGAAGTCAGATGAGGTGACATGGAAGTGTCCAAAACAGGAGAATGGAACACCCAGGTACTTGTATGATGAGATGACTTCTATTTAGCTTCCATTCCGGTTGAAATTATTCCATTTGCTGAGCTTAGCGGCATAGCGAAACGTGAATATTCTTGTACACTTCTACCTTGATTTTGGCGCGGATTGTTAATCACGAATCGTTTTAATTAGTTCTAGAAATAGCATTATTTGTGTAAGTGCTGATTTCTAAATTTTTCCGTGCTCGTGTTCCTTTTCTTCCGGGAATATCTACATTTCTACTGAACAGGCCCTGTCTTTTTCGGCCTTAAATTACTGAATTCACCCAAAAACCTGCCAAGTATACCAGCAAAACCCAACTAGCAGACATGTCGTTATCCTCTTTTAAGTGCAATTTAATAGTTTACCGATTGGCGCGTAAACAAAGTATCCAAAAGTACTAATTTATGATATTTTGCCAATTATTAGTATTTTTGCACTAATTGTGGTCTCCCTTTGTATGTATTTTAGGGGCCGAAGGCTGCAAGTTCCCGTCCCGTTGGGAAGGGAGTTGGTTTCAGTCGGGCGGCGGGTCTGACACGGCCATTTCAATCACTCGGACCGGGATCAATACGAAGGGAAGATGCTTGGAGGCCGACGGGGAAAAGTATCTAATTCATAATGAGTAAGTCCAGTTCCAACAACTTTATAAGCTCTTTCTCTCATTTTAGGCTCCAATGGGCTCCATATGTTACAGTTCCTGCATTCTACGCTACTAGTACTTTCCTGGTCTCGGCTAGCTCCTCCTCTTGAAGAGAAAAATATTCTAGAAATATTAAAAATTCCGAAAAAGACGATTACTAGGATTACAATGTCACAGACCTTAATAACGGTTATGGACTTCTTAGCTGCCGTTCGAATTAAAAAATATAATAACATTAATAAATCGTGTTTAAACGTGAGTACAAAATTTGGCGCCATTTTTCGAACATATAGAAGAATTTGGGGCAAGTTGATACGCAACTTTCTCCATTGCTATAGGCATTGCCCCATGCCCGCCCACGTAATTCCATTTACTGCTAAGTGCGACATGGTTCCAACTTAAGTGTACATTCTCAAGTGTACATGCAGTTTATGGCGAGGCCTATTTTAATTACTATTACCTAATTAAAACAACTTGTCACAAGTTTGGACGAATTATCCGCAGGCATATATAAATTAAACAGTTTATTATTTCTGTTTTGTGCCTATAATTTAAGAATTTAAATTGTAATGCCCATTACAATATTCACTGTAACTGTAACTACCAGAGCAGCGGACATATTCCTAGCATTTAGCATTCCAATTTGGAATCTACTTATAGTAAGACTATTATAATTCATTGGACCGCTGGGCCCATGTAGGGAAATTAGTGCCTAGGCTTCTAAGCCCCATTCAGGTAGCTCCTGGCTCTCAATATGGTTCCTCGAGATAAGGGCCGTCCCAAAAGGCTATTATCCCTCTCAATGAGGACTCACGGAACTATTCTAAATTGTCAGGTGCAGCCGGGCGAGAGGCCCAAATCACTAAAAGTTTGTGTTGGACCCTTCCAGGCTTAGTCAGTCCCTCTCCATATATGTACATATGGACTTTCTCCGGAGAAAATAGGAAAAGTCCCGGGCTTGGAACTAATTGAAATTCCCAGGCCGTTCCCCGGCCCAACTAAGTAGTTACTTATGTAAATGAGCCTGTATTACTTTCCCTTGAGTCTTGACTTTTCCAATTTTAAAAAGGTGGACTCATTAGACAAGGGAAACTTTTGACATGGTTCGGGTTCCCTGTCGATGGGCACTACGAGCCCCCAACTCATTAGGAAGAGTACATATTGGTTTTGGGAATTTGGGAGCCCGGAATCCCCCCCTCCCTCCCTCTTTTGTTATGTTAAAATAAGTTAAACAGAGGCCGGCTAAACCACGGAATGTAGGAACTACAGTAATATAGGGAGCTATACGTGGGGGAGCCAGCCTAATTTTAGGAAGAACTTTCTCTAGAAATATTGGTCCTTTTAATTAAGTACAAATTGTGGGAGGGAAACTTGGAGGTTCTGTTCTGTTCTTTTGATTTTCAACAGGCGGGAGTCCTGCTACAGATGCGTCGTGTTCCACGAGAAGCACTACAATGTTTTGCAGTACAAAGAAAGTAAGTTTAGTTATATGGTACCTATTTTGCAGCTAATCATTATCGTTGTCACTTCAAACCCGCGGATTAATTAAATCCCATTAGTTTTGCACAAAAGTGTAGATTTAACCCAAAGGAAAATATGCATATGAGGAAATCCTTACAAATTCTTGAGTCGGTTGAAACGGGAGTCATACCCGATTCATATTTCGTATTCGTAGCCGACCTGAGTCGTATTCTTTGGTCGTATTATTTCGCAAAATTCTACATTATTGGGCGACGTTTTACAATGGGAACGAATAAGCTAATATTTGACACTATTTACTTTTTCCAAACTCAATAATTAATTTACTGGACCGGCGCTTAAATTAAATTTGATTAGTATTTAATTATTTCCAAATACCAATTTCCGATCTCCAAATTTGTAGTCTTTATCTACAAATTATATGTACCTGCTACCATTCAAATACTTTAAAAAGAAAACTTTAATTTAAAGTCACGCTTATTTTTGAAATAATTAAATATTAATCAAATTTAATTTAAGCGCCGGTCAAGTCAATTAATTTTTGAGTTTGGCATGAAAGAAATGGGAATAAATATTTCGTAGATAGACCAGAAGTACATGTATAGTTGCATCTGCAAATTATACGTATCATTAAAATGCTCGAAAAATAAAACAAGTTAATTTATAGTAAATCTTATTTAGAAATAATTCAGTATTAAGTCGACTTTAGCTTAGGCGCCGGTCAAATAGGTTAATTTATAAGTTTGTTAAGTTTAAAGTGTCGCAAAATATGATCTAAGTGTAGAGTACAAGATCAAGGATCAAGGTATGCACATTAGCAAATACTGTAGATAATTAATTAATCCGCCGTTCGAGTAAAGTAATTTGTGACCTTAGAAGGTAGGAAGTGAAAAACAAAACTTCAGTTACTGGACACTTAAATGGACAAAAATAAGTATTAGACACAAATTCTTTGTCGGTGCGGAATTCTATATTCTTGGGCTATCTAAAATCTATATTTTGGGCAAAAAATATATATTCTACGGCTGAAATCTATATTATTGTGCTACAATCTATATTTTAGGACTGACATCTAAATTCATGGCTAATATTTGTGATCTTGGGCTAAAATTAATTTTTTTGGGCTGAAATATATATTTTTGGGCTAAAACTTATATACCTGCCTTGCGTCTCTGCCTAGCGTTCTGTGTTCCGGAACGTCGGTCCGTGCGTGACATTTGCTCAACGATCAGCGGGGACGCCCACCTGCTGGCCATGTTCCGGCTCGACGCCGTGCCTATAGACTGTCCCTTCAGTAAGGGCCCCTTCACGTTCACCTACAATCGGGGCCAGAAGGACTGCCGCTATCCCTCATCCACCGTGGAGCCCTGCATTCACTCCTCAAGGGTCCTCCTCAACTTCCAGGCCTGTCCCGACGTCCCGGGCACAGAGAGCAAAGGTAAGCCAGCGCAGCGAGCGCAGCGTTTCAGCCCTCAAGGATTTTCTATATGTATTTCTTCTATGTTGTGCAGCCGAGGAGCTCCAGTGCTTGGCAGTCTGGAAGGAGGGCTCGTCCCGCTACTTGCTCGGGCTCCTCAAGTACAATCATCCGGCTTCCTACGAGGAGCGCTTCCGCTGCTTCGTCTACGAGCGGACAAAGAAGGGCGGGCCGGGTGGGCCTGTACCTGCTTACGGGAACGGGACGGATAATGTGATATTTCGGCTGGCCCAGTCCGGGGATGCCACTTGTAATGGGCTCAGTCTCCATGAGTACTCTCGGATGATGACGCTGAGGAAAGGTAAGGAGGTTTCAGGGCGGAAAATATATAGATTTGGGCGGAAAAAGTACCGGAGTACGGGTTTTATATCCGGTTAATGTTCCATACCTCACCTGAGTCAGATTATTGGGTGATCAGGATTTTCTCATTGTCGGACTTTATTTTGGGCTCAAATAGTCTTTTTTTTTGCATATTTCGTATAATCCCATCATTTCAGAATTCAGAGAGCTTGTTTTAAAGTATATCTAGTTGGTTGCATTTCAATCTGTTTCAAATGTTTTTAGCATTAGCCGTTATATTTTTAACGCATTTTAAGATCGACGTTGAAATATTAAGAATTCTTTCATATTTCTTTGAGCTGCGCAAAATCTAGTTAGCAATCTGGCCTACTTCTTGATGTGTATTTAAAATGTATCAATTATAGACGGAAACATCGCAAAAATAGTGCAGAAATTGAATATGGCAGTTTTGTTCTCTTTTTTTGCCACATAAGCCCTATAACATGAACGTGGGGTAACCTAATTGTATTGATTAAATCTAGAATCAGAATAATAGTGAATTTTTGTCTTGCACACAGCCCCGAGCACGAAGCCGTGCCAGTTCCCCTCCTGGCTCCAGACCCATGCCCAATGGCACACGCTGGACCAGCGGTCCACCTTCGTCTTTGACCCCGCCGCCGGCCTCCGGGTCTACAACTCGAGTGATTTAAGCGGCGTGGGCCCGAACTCCCTCCGAATGACGGCGGCCTGCTCCAGCATCCTCGAGAACCCGACTCTGGACAAAGTTATGCTCATCCTACACTCGACTTCCGACTGGTGAGGCCCCAAAAGGCCCCCCGAACATCAATTCTTTTCCATGGGACCGGGGACCAATAATTTAGACCCATAAAGAACTCCCGCCAAAACCTAAGCTCAAGGCCTTTCTTTAACCTAAAAACTTTCCCCCTTAACAATAAAGTACGTAGTAAGGTACCTAAGTCGGCTATTTACATTTTAATTCGGCAGCATGAGCGGCTACATCTGCGCCGCCTTCTATAAGCGGGACGGACATATCGTGGAGCTCCAGCTCGGTAAGAAGAATTAATACTGATATTATAATGCTGCCCAAAATAGATAGACTTTAACCCAAAAAACTTTAACCCAGAAATATATGCTTTAACCTAAAAAATATAGACTTTAGCTCAGAAAAGATAAAGTTTAGCCTCAAAATACAGTCTTTAGCACCAAATCAAATATGAAAATATAGATATAGCACAAATATTTTGTCGTATTACTTGTTTAGCATCTAGATTTGCTAATTTCAATATTTTCTTTCGGGCTAAAATATAAAATCTAAACTTTTTGGGCATTATTAAATAAGCCTTTCTATAATATTAATGTATTCATGAAGCAATCTGACTGAAAGCCTCAATGAAATTATGCTCTTGCTAATTGAACAGGTAACATGGCAAGGAGGGCAGACGACGCCTGTCACATTCACTACTTCAACCAGAGCCAGCTCCCCTACGTCACTCTTGTCTGTAAGTCTAAAGTCACCCATTGTCTTAATATTAGACCTCCCAAAGTAATTTAAGGGAATGCTCTCCAGATTATTCCATTTATGATTTGCGAAACAAGGCATTGAATTCATGCAATTCCGTACAACAAGCCTAGTGCGGGCAATAAGTCGAAAATTCAGTATTCAAAATGCTTAAGTAATAAATAATTCTAAAGTTTCGTATCTCACAACGATGAAATAGTTGCAAACCTTAGCAGGTCAATTGCAGTAGAGTTTGGTATCGGGTTAGTTTGGCAAAAAACCGCTTTGGCGAAAATTGTTTTTTGTTCGTTTAGGTTGAGCTAGGTTAGGATAGGTTTGTTTAGATTAAGCTAGGTTAGGTTAGTTTTGATTAAGTTAGGATAGGTTAGGTTAAGCATTTTCACAACAAAAACCGATTTTCGTCAAAATGGATTTTCGCCAAAATGGATTTTCGCCAAACTGACCGTAAATCTAGAGTTTTTGAGGGAGATTCTACGGAATTCCACGAATCCAATATTGCCAATCCCTTTTTGGACCTAGCTCGCCCTTACATTGTAAATTTGACCCCTAGCCTCAACACCGGAGACGCGACAGTGTCCCAACGTGGGCCGGTTCCAGGTCACTGGCTTCTCCCGGGAAGGGCGCCAGCTCCAGGGAAAATGTATCAAGGGCTCTGACTCTCTTAGCGTGGGCTGTAATTCCCTCGACACGCTCCAGCTCAAGTCCGAGTGTTATAGTTCAGACCTAACTGCTGGTAAGACATTCCTTGTATTTAATGTTTCACAAAAAGTATACATTTTAGCACGAGTCAAAGTATGGAAACGGGCAAATCTAGATTCGGCAAAAGAATATGTCTCAACCGACAAGGAAATTTGTTTCCAGCATCTATATATGCTCATTTCCATACTTCTTGGGCCAAAGTCTCTATTTTTGGCAAGAGTACTAAACTTATGCTGGAATTGTTGTACGTATTTGTAGAATACGCTTGTCACGGGACATGGGAAGAGATGGGCGTGAGCTACCTCATTGCCACGCCGCTGTCTAGAGCTTCAACGGCGGCCCGCCGCTACTGCTTCGTTTTTCGAGAGACTTCCTCGAGCCAGCCCAGGTCAAAGGTGACGGAGAAGTATGGCCGGTCCCTTGGGGAGGAGGAGGCGGGCCTTGACCTGGAGGGCTCCGAGGAGCGGGGCTACGGGCGGGTACTCCAGTTTAGCTCTGTGGCAGACTCCTGCCGCAGAAACATACTGCCCGGGATTGAGGGGGCCATTGCGTTCAACGTTACAGAGCACGGTAAGCCTTCTTAGTCTTTGGAGCTTTTTGACCCCCCGTTACCCACCCGGTGGCCCATGAAGGGCAGCCGAGGTGAACCCGACCCGACCAGGGCATGTGGCATATCAAATTGAGCAGAATCGCATACTCAGTATTACTGTATGGCTTTACCCAATATTTACCCTCCCCCCCCACCCGGGTGACCCACAAGTGACATGGAGGGGTCACCCACGGTCAACCCGACCGGACCAAGGCATGTGGCAAATCAAAATGATCGCACGGGCCTGGAGAACCCGAATACATGGGACAGACCGGTTTTTCGGCGTACTGGTTACGGTTACCGGCTGCCAAACGCTATAGCGGCCTAATATATATTTTAGTGCCCAAATGCCAAAAAAAATTTAACTCAAATAAGCTCCATTTGAATTTTTGCGAGTTGGTAAGGAAAACATTTCAATTAGTTTCTGTAAGAGTTCTGCTAGTTTCAACATTTTAGCTCCTCCAAATTATATTTTAGCTGCCAAAAACCATGTCGACTGAAATATATCTTTTAGATCGGTATCCACATTTCTGTGAGCAAGAGCACCAGTGTGTTCAATCTACAACGTTAATACATAATAAGTAAATGGACCAAATTTTCTATTATAAAAATTGAACCGGCGATTTTGTTTTATTTAACTACCAGTTCGGTGCAATGCTTTTAGTGGGACTCGGTGTTCTGCTAATTACTACGTATAAGCTCCGCCAAATTATTTTGTGGTTGTGGGTGCCCAAAACTATAGCGACCGAAATATATCTTTTAGGTTTCCAAAAGCTAGATTGTAGTGGTCGAAATATATTTGAGTCAAATAAACTCCATATGAATCCGTGCGAGTGTGTATGAACATTGCGAAAAGCATTTCCACCTATTTCTGTAAGAGTTCTGCGAATTTGGATGTTTCAGCTGCCCAAAATTAGTTTTGGCTGCTAAAGACAATATCTAGCCAATGCGACTATTTTCCAAGTTGGTTGAATTCGACACTTTTTTTTTACTAACTCGTCAATTCGTATTCGCCAATAATGTGACCGCGTACCTAGTACCTATACTGTAGTGCCCAAAACCTATATTTTAGTGGCCAAGAAAACATTCTTAGTAAGGAATTACGCCGTCTGGAATCTGTATCTACGCTACCTATAGTTTAATGTAAAATAACGACATCTTCTATTATAAAATCTCAAGCGGCGTTTTTGTATTACTTAATTTCCAGGTCGGTGCAATGATTTTAGCGGGACTCGGAGCCGAGACCCCTCTTTGGTTTCATCATATCAGCTCGTCATCCTGGTGCTGGCAGTCCACTACCTCCAATCGGGTTAAAGTACTTACTCTATATCACTAAGCACTGGGTTGACTGACATTGTAAGAAGCAGGGTAAACGGATAATCACTACAATTACCTACTTATAAGCATACTAGACCCCCTCCCCCATTGTTACTCCCACCCATCACTCAATTCAGGATAGAGAATGACTCCTATTTCCTCCTGCCCCAAAAATATTAACTTCAGCCCAAAAACATGTATGGAATTGGGTAAATCTAGAGTTTAACTAAATAATATTACTCAGGTCGGAGGTCGGCTATGGATCCGATATAGACTATTCTTGTCCAGTATCTATGTTTTTGGGGGCTAAAATTAATATTTTTTGGGCAGGAGCTCTGCTAATACTAAGTCATAGAGAATCGTCGGGGTCAGACTGTGATAATTCCACGTGGACGAGTTTAACTTCTAATGTTGTAACGTAATATTACTACTACATACCTCTTGGGTTTGTTACACTCAACAATAGGTATCAAATCGTATTGTACTAGTGCTAGCAGCAGGCGTGCACCATTTTGTAGCCAATAGCCAACCTTGGTTTAATTTTGGTAAGAACTACAATCCAATACACATTATTCTTCCTTTTAGTATATACGTACAATAGGAATTAAGTATGAACAACTTATATATAAAAAATAGTTGGGACGGCGGAAGTCTGGGCTTCAGTACGTGGTTTGGAATTGGGTTTTACGTGACATATCAGAATAATAGAGATACTTTATGGAATGGGGGACAAGGTGACAGCATGTAGGCTTTAACTGCACAGGGAGCGTACGTACAATTTATTGTAGAATGGAGACAATGAGGACGGATTATTTGTATTACCCTACATTACCGTAATGCTCAATAAAGGAAAATTAACCCGTTAGTTTCTACGTATATGCTTCTGGTCTTGTACAATGATTCCACAGTATGGCAGTTCTTCTACAAAGGACACCGCACCCAATGTATGGCAAAATGCCGCCGGTTAAAAAACTCTACAAAAATATATGCTGTATATATTTTCGCCCTGAACAATGTTAAAATTGACCTCGATGCGCTATGTCCTCTTAGGGATCAGATACAGCGCGCACAAGCGCTAATGGTAGATAACTATCCCTCGGCTTAAAAAAATCAGGAAAAATATGTTGTAGATTATTTTATTCCGAGCAATGCTTAATAGGCCACAAAAGCGCTATCTCTTCAGTTAAGCGAGATATACCAGCGCATGTGTTACCACTATGTGCGCTGGTACTCTTTTACTTGAAGAGATAGCGCGGTGCGGCCCATTTAAACATTGCTCAGAAGAAAGTGATCAACAATATATATTTTTTTCCAGATTTTCTTCAGTGGGGAATAGTTCTTTACCATTAGCGCTTGCTCGCGGTGTATCTAGCCCCTATGAGGAAATCGTGTATTGAGGTCCACACTGCTGAGGGTGAATAGATACTCAACATAAATATATTGTCCCCGAATTTTTTTAACCGGGGGGCATTTCGCCATACAGTGGGTGCGGTCTCTTTTTGTTTCATATGTACAATAGATAGTGTTTTCAAGCCGGATTAAAAAATGTGGACTCTAGCCAAGTGTTGATATTTGATATCCGCGGAAGAACTATAATTTGGAAGCGGCTAAATACATACATGTAGTAGGAATCTGCCAAATTGTTTTCTGCAATATACATACTTTACGCAATTAGGACGAATACAACTTCTAGGACTACTTACAATCATCAGGGATATTGAATTGACCTATTTATCCTTTTAAACACATTTTTTTAAACGAATTATTCAATTGGAGTAATTTAATTAAATTCTCAAAGTTATTACGAGTTCATTTAATTAGTCCAAGAAATGCCATTTGCATTTTAATAAAAGTTTATAAAATAAAACTTTTGTAAACTGGAAATAAACAGTAATAATTTTTAATGCATCAAGGTCCGGTCCTGAAATTTATACATTTCTCGGGAAAAGCAATTAGATACTCGGCTCAAATAATTGCCCTTTAAATTCATCCATGAAAAATTCACATATTTACATATTTATTTTTAAATACCAAATCATTTACTAATGGCCTGAAACGCAATTTGGCTTTTGATAAAATTCCAGCCCATGGCAGACGTCAGAACGATTTAGCCTGCATATTATAACCAGTGTTTCTGATTTCTACCGTTTTCCACATTTGTTAACGTTACATAACAAGAATTTGAAAGAATTGTTAAAAATGGTATCAAATTGTAATACATCAGAAATAACGTGAAAATGTGAAATTTTTACCACTATGGTAAAAAAAAACACTAATTTATTTACCCGATTCCCAGCTAGCCCTCCTAATATCCCTAATCTCCCATGTAAAGGCACGTATTACTTTCCCTCCATTCTGAGCTCCTTTCTCCAGCCTTGGATCCTGCTGAGAGCTAGCCAGGCCTGTAGAAGAACCTGGAAGCGGAACAGAAAAACCTATTTATGAGAATCATTAGGGAAAGGTCCCTCGTAATCTAACTGAGTCTCCGTGCCCGTATCTCCAGCAGAGGGACTTCAAAGGAGGCCTGCCTGGCCTCGTCATGAAATGCCTAACCATGTAAGAGTCATCATACTCCACCACCAGTTTTTGAACACATCCGATTCCAAAGGACAAGAGTATCAAATGTCAAACAGAGTCAACCTCGGGCACTGGCTTAACCTCAAGGACCAGGGAAAAACAGCAAGCTTTGGATCCCAACTTCAGCTCTAGTTACAGGTGAGGTATATTTCAGAAAAATATAGGTAGATTCTATCCCAAAAGAAAGTACAGAAATATACCTTTTTTTCAAATATAAAAATAATTTTAAATGTAAAATGCTAACTTATTAAGAGTTAATAAATCCCTGCTATTGTAATTGTAAAAAAAACAATAATAAACTAATCAAGATGTTTGCCAAAAGTTAACTCAGAACTCAGATTGCGTATTGAATATGAATCCGCTATGAATCCCGAACAAATCTGCGGTCAATATTTACTGGTTTGTGCTAAAGTCTATATTTTCCGGGTAGGAGTAATAATTAAGCCTTTTAAGAGCTCAGGAATGAAATTCAGACTCTAACATGATCTATCCATTATGACGATCTCTACCAACCCTTATTTAAAAAAATACTAAATGACGGCGAGCTATTAAACTATCCGAAAATGCAAGTATCGTATTGAGTCAGGCACAAAATTAGGAATTTGCAAAATAATTCCATATCATTTACGTGCAACGCCTAAAATAAAAAATGTAAAATCCATCTAATGATTTGATTTATAAACTAAGTATTGTTAGTTGAATAAAATAATTAAGCTCATACATTTGGCTTGTAATTACTCCTGCCAAAGAATAAATTTTATCAAAAAAATATATATTATCGAAATGAACCAATCCCAGTGCTAACCAAAAAATATGAACTTAAGAAAGCGAAGTTAACCTCCATACTAGTCCACCTCCACACTCGACCTCCGTATTCATTCAATGTACAGCTTACGCTCAATTTTAGAAAATATTGAGTGGCGTAATATTCAACTTCAATTGAATAATTTCGAGAACTGTCCAACCACAAAATAATTGCAAATCGTAAGACCTTACAGCATACCATTTCGTTACAGGTCACGCCTGAGACAAAGTAATATCGTACGCGTCTCTACTGATTTTTAAAAGTGTGATTTTAGTCGCCTGTATTATGTATCCTGCCTGAAAAGCGATATATAATTAGTTTCCAGAAAATTTACGCAAAACACTTTTATTTAAATTTTTCACTTTCTTTATCACTTTGTTTAATTATTTAATTGGTCAATAGGTTCCAGACAAATTCTACAAAAAGCTGAAACCTTTTTTTTACTTTGTTGAGTTTTTTAATTGGCCAATCGGTCCCTGAAACTGATTTGAATTCAGTAACATATGGTTCGAATGTTTCTAGCTAAAATATTGATTTGACTTTGGAAACTCGTTCCTCCTTTTCAAGGCCCGTCCCTTTTAATTACTCCCCTTATCAGCCCACTTTGTAGAATCGGAAATCCATCCATTGGTGGGGCCCTTTGGAACTAACTAATCTATAGATTGGGAAGTGCTTTCACCTCTGGGACACAAAGGCCGGGCCTACCTTCGTGCTCCGCCTGTTAAAAGTTCCCCTTTCCCGCTCCACTGCCTTTCCATTCGGCCTTAAATGAGAGTGACGAGGTTCCCTTTGTAGCCTAGCCCACTCGGGAGCTACCCAGAATGGAAGGAAGGAGGAACCGGCCCGAACTTGGAGCTCTAAGTAGTGAAACTAACCTGAAAAGCGAGCCTAATGCAATCTCAACTAATGAAATGAAAAGTAAGTGGACCATTACAGCCTTTTTCCTCCATTTCTATAGCTGTCTCCCCTCTCGAGCCACACCGATAATTATAGCCCCTCTAATGCATTCTAACTGATTCGGATCCAACTTTCTTAAACTACTATGGAGAACTAATGATTTCATTGAAGGGAAATTTTGATTTTTTGCAAACAGGCTAAATCAAAGTATTTATAGTCAGTCAAATTAGGGATAGGCTTGGTTACCATAGCTACCGTATCTTCTTTTGAGAATATACATTTTGGACATAAATACAGTAGTTTAGCCGGTCTATATTGGATTCATACCCGACCTGAGTCATATTCCAGGATTGTTTCCTTTTGGGCCGGAATCTATTTTTTTTCGGTAGGATTAAATACAAGCATTAGGTTAGATTAGGCTGGATGACACGATATAGGTTTATATAGGCATTATAATATTGTGCTTGAAAATATTCATATTTCGGATTTTACCAGAAAATCCTAAATTCAGTTAGCTAATTAAGCTTAAATAAATATAGTAGTATTAGATTTAGTTATTATTTTATATTAATCCTCATTAGGTCAAGTTACTGTTGGTAGAGCACATTAAGTAAGGTTAGGTTCAGAAAAATAAATATAGTTTTTTCCTCAATTTATATACATACCCCGGCTAAATTTGTTTTAGCGACATGAATATTCCGCAGTTTTGAGCCGTATTATTAGATCCGTCTCAACTCCGTTCAAAAAAGTCATATAATTTATTTATAAGAAAATTACGCTTTTTAAAAAATTTCAGGTTTTTCAGTGCTATTAGTTGGATTTCCTCTCTTCACTTTATTCCCAAAATCTATAATTTCCCGGTGACAAATTAATAACTATTTTGGCCGGATTTAGTCACATCTCCGATTGAACGCGGATATTTTGTGCCTAGCCGTCTTAGCAGAATCTTGGCTAATTAATTAGTACAGTTCATATTGAGGAATATTTGAACGATCACCAATTAATTCGAAATCTCTCCCCAATTATAGCAGATTCCCTCACCAATATTTTGAAATATTTCAAGTAATAGAATTCGAATTCCGTTAATTATTGTAAAATAAATAATCATTTGCTCATAATAAGTTTCAAAGGATTGGTGAGGAAATTTGCATTAATTGGTGAGAGATTTCGAATTAATTGGTGATAGTTTAATTGGCAGCAATTACTACTCGTGAATTCCAGAAGAAAACTATCCAGCATTAAAATGGATAAAAAATAGTATATTCTCCAAAAATGTAACCGGCACATAATAGCTGCTGGATAATTGGGCGAGCTGATCTAGGTTTAGCCGCATGGAATCCATAGAAGCTACTTGCGGTGGCCGGATTCGGATATCCCGAACGAAAGTGAATTATTTAGCACTCAATATTCATTTTGGGGCTTCTGCGGAGGAATTCTCCTTGGCTCCCGCTCTTGGATTTCTGAAGTGAGTCCAAGGGAGTCTGCCAAGGATCTTAGCCCAGTTAAAGCTACACAAGCTCAAGTATCGGATCCGGCCTCGTATATTTTATTCTAAATAACTGTCTCCTTCCCGAGAGGAAACAAGGGGATTGAGGGACCCCCGATAACGGGACTCAAATTACCAAATAAAGAAATAGGGGTTTGGGACTGGGAGGGCGATTTAGATAGTACAGCCCCGCCAACACTTTCCCCAATATTTATGCCCTGCCCATAGAACACATTATGATAAGAGAAATACCGTTTCTCGGCGGTTTGGGGGACATCGGGCTTTAAAATACAGATCTGGGCCTATTTATGGGACTACAGGCCCAGGATCTGACGGAGGTCACGCTAAATTTAGGAGCCACAAGCTACATTTCCAGGTATGTTCTATACATCTTTGTAGATATTATATATTTATATATATATTAATATATATTTTTTGTGCATTTTGGTAAGTACCACAAAGTATTAAGTTTAGGAGCAAAAAAAGTAATAATTTTACAGAAAACTGTCAAGTACGTAGATTGTACATAATGCATGTTAAATATGCATTCATGATTTGAATTATACTATTATTTATAATTTTATTATATGTACTTATAAAATATTCATAAAATTATGTATTTAATTAAGTTAAGGTTTCTTAGTCTCTGCTGCTGCTGAATATGGATTATTTCTGGTTATTTCATCCATCCATATTACATATAAATACGTTTTAAGCAATTGATTATTTGTTTACTCGGCGCCACAGATTGAATATGATTCATTTTTTTAGTCCTATGTCCTATTTCAGTAAATAGATGGAATAGATGGTGTTGCCACATGTGAACCTGTACAGCAGTTCGGATTCGGACGGATATCGGATCTTGAACTCGAAGTTTCGTGTTTTGCATTTTCCGGTAAACTCTATATTTTTATCTGGACGGAATTTTTAGGCCCACATAAATAAATAGAAGGCTGCTCTTGGTCCTAGTCCAGCCGAATTTAGACATAGTAGGGTACAATGTTGTAGTTTGTACATAGTTAGGCTGAAACCGAGGCTGAGTGATGAATGTGTGTGTAAGGGCAAGGCACCATCTCCGCTCCCTTGACTTATGGGTCTTAGACTTAGGCTCTGCTGATGAGAACTCCTTGAAGAATGTCTTTGGACGGAAGGCAGTGAGTCGTGGTCAGGGGCCGAAGTCAAACCTGGAGCTCAGTCGGCCGAAGTAGTAGAGGGAACCAGGGGCCCGTGACTAAGTCAGGCCTAGATAGCATTAGCGGTTCTTACGGCTCCCGAATCGATCAACCAGACTCATCCATTTCCTTAAGAACTCCGGCTCCCGCTAAAACCCCCTCTGTCAATTTTTCAATTCAGGCCTAAGCCACCGGATCCACTGGGACTCAGACCGCGGGCTCAAATTAAGTCATCTGCGCTCTGGGGTCAAACCCCAAATATTGGAGGCCGAAGTTCCAGAAAATATTAGCAAGATACCAGAAAATATTAGCAAAACTCCAGAAAATACTACTAAAACTCCAAAACTTCCAAAAATATTCGCAGAGTTCCAGAGAATATCTGCAAATCTCCAAAGAATAGTCAGCGACCTACAGAAATTACCTCCAGAGCTTTCGCAAATCTTATGTAAAATCCAGAGAATATCTGCAAAGCTGCTAAAAATATTCAACGGCTCCAGAAAATAACTTCCGGGCTTCAAAAAATATTCGCCTAGTTCAAGAGAAAATATCTACAAAGCTACAAAAAAATAGTTGCTATATACCAAAAAAATATACGTAAAGTCACGAAAAATATTGCAGGAATACCAGAAAATACCTGCACGTACAAGAAACTATTCAGCAAGTAGCCAGAAAATATCGTCAAATGTTACATACAAAAACTATTCGGCAAATTCTTACCTAAAAATATCTGGGAAATTTCCGAAAAAATATTCGCCGAACTCCTTTGAAAGTTCGCCAAATTCTGGAAAATATCTCCAAAATTGCAGGAAATATCAGCCTAATTCCAGCAATATCTGCCAAAGTACAGAAAATAACTGGAAAATGCCAGAAAATATCTGCAAAACTATAAAAGAACAAAATCTTGCAAAATACCATAATATATCTGAATACTACTTCAAGAAAATATCTGCGAAAGTCCAGAAAATATCGAATCAAATTCCTGAAAATACTCTCAAAATTCTAGTAAATACTATAAAATGTTCGCAAAACTCAAGTAAATGCTAGAAAATGTTCGGAAAATTCTAGTAAATGCTAGCAAATGTTCGCAAAATTCTATTAAATGCTAGAAAATGTTCGGAAAATTCAAGTAAATGCTAGCAAATGTTAGCAAAATTCTAGTAAATACTAGAAAATGTTCACAAAATTCTAGTAAATGCTAGAAAATATTCTCGAAATACCGTCAAGTTTCAGCAAAATACCATAATATATCTGAATACTACTTCAAGAAAATATCTGCGAAAGTCCAGAAAATATCAAATCAAATTCCTGAAAATAATCTCAAAATTCAAGTTAATGCTAGCAAATGTTCGGAAAATTCTAGTAAATGCTAGAATATGTTCGGAAAATTCAAGTCAATGCTAGAAAATGTTCGGAAAATTCAAGTAAATGCTAGAAAATGTTCGGAAAATTCAAGTAAATGCTGGAAAATGTTCGAAAAACTAGTAAATGCCAGAAAATATTTGCAAAAGTCTGCCAAGTTTCAGAAAATATAAAAAAAAAATTGAAGAAAATCATAGAATATTATCCATATCCCCGAATGTTTATTTATTTCCCGCCCGGCTAGAGCTGGAGCTCCCGAATTTCGGCCCCATACTTTACATTTTAGAATGACATAAAGGGGAGCCCATTTCCTTGGAGGTTCTCCAGAGGTTGAGAGCGGCTACAGGATATAAAATCCCCATACACCTAAACCAAACTGTAATGAACGTCATGTTTTCTATAACCCGGCCCCCCAAATAAGGCACGTAGACGGAAGGAAGGGAACTCTATTTGGGCCCATTACATGAATTTTCTTCGGCCTATCTCTCCCTCCTATTTATGGGGGGTTCATGTCAAATTCAGAATTCCTAAGCCTTCCCTAATGTTTATTTTCCTTTTCTTTATGACTTTGCATGGAGAGGGTCCGGCCTAGGCGGGCAAACGGGAATCGGCTTCGTTTCCGGACCCTCGCCAACTTTCTCCCACTTTCTCCAGACCAACTTTTCGCAAATTCTAGTACTAATAATAGCGTCCAGTGGTCGGGACTGCAAGTAGTAGTACAGGAATTTGAGACTCCCAATAAAATCGGCGGCTGGAATGACTGATTGAGGAAATGGGAATTGGCAACTGTCGAAATAGCCAAGGATATCGACCAAAGCATAATATCGACGAATTACTATAATAGTACATATGTATTTATATACTAAATTGTATTTGTTTTCAACTTTAAAAAAATTAAAATAACAATTTTCAACTTGATAGCTGATGACGCAAATTGTAAGATAACGATGCAATAGAATTGAACGGAATCTCTTAGCTATATTTTTAAGTGTGAGTTTACGTGAGAGAGAAATGTTACGTATACTTACGCCAGGTTATGTTAGGTTAAGACTTGAGCTGGATTTGCTTAGGTTAGGTTAGATTCGTGACTGCGAAATTGCTTGCTTATGTTACGTTAGGTTAAAGACTACGCAAGATTTGCTTATGCTACGTTAGGTTAAAGACTACGCAAGATTTGCGTATGTTACGCTAGGTTAAAGACTAAGCAAGATTTGCTTATGTTACGTTAGGTTAAATAGTATATAAGATTTGCTGATGTTACGTTAGGTTAAAGAATACGCAAGATTTGCTTATGTTACGTTAGGTTAAATAGTATATAAGATTTGCGGATGTTACGTTAGGTTAAAGAATACGCAAGATTTGCTTAGGTTACGTTAGGTTAAATATATATAAGATTTTCTGATGTTACGTTAGGTTAAAGACTAAGCAAGATTTGCTTAGGTTAGGTTAGGTATAGTTATGCTATAGTGGATGGACTACTGATTGACTTGCCATTGCAAATAATTATATGCCAATGAACTATATTTATATCAATAGACAACGAACGGAATTGATTTAATTCTAGACGCCATTCATGGAAAATTATTTAGCTCTTTAATTGAATTCTCACTAAAGAGATTCAGATTACAGTCCGAAACCATACATGAGCCAAGGAGTGGCATTTGGACGATACGTTTTTGTTAAATTAAGTCCATGGACGAAAAATAACATTTTACCCCAAAATAAAGTATAGAAATGAACAAAAAGTATCCCAAAGAATTAGATTCAGGTCGGGTATGGAGTATCTCTTATCCGGGTATGTCTCCCGTATAAATACAAATCGACTTCAAAAATTTCCTCTATCTAGTACATCTCGTCATTTGCGTACTTTATGCGTATGTGCCAAAGTATATAGTCTTCGGGCAGCACTAATATTAATTCCAAAACAGAAATTACCAGAAGTAGCTTTATTTTCGTAGGAGGAAGAGATTCGCTTCCACCCTAAATCCATGAGCGGCTTCCTAAAGTTCCATGCCATAGGCATGCCACGTTATGTTCCTACCTTAAAGTCGTGCCTTTCAAGCCTGCCTGCCTAGTATGTGTGTGTGTGCCCAGAGCCCTCGGACACCCTCAGTGTTGCCCCTGAGACTAATTTTCCTGATGGGTTTCCAGAGCTCAAGTGAAAGCGGAAAGGCGGCGGCTCAGGCTCAACCCGCCCGATTTTTGGGGCCCCCTCACTCAAAGGCCTAAATAAGAAACCAGTACACGTTTCCGCCCGGCCAGGAAATCATGGGGCCCATCCATCCCTTGTTTGACTTCTACAACTCTGCCCGGCAGTATGCGGGCCTTTGGAGACGATTTATTCCGGAATTTGGGTCCCTTCCCCGTAGTACCTAGTACTAGCTGGTCTCGAGGGAAATGAGGACGGGACCCAAAAAATCCAACTTTTCCTCCAAGTTTCTTGGAGAGCTCAAAGGACTTTCTTTCTGTGTACTATACTATAATTAAGGAGTTTTATTTGTTCCCAGCCTACAGAGCCTACAGAATTAAGCCTCGGCCCCGGACTCCTTCCAAGGCTAACAAGGTGGGGAACCTAATATCTTGTACTTTGGAGGGGCTCGACAGTGTTGCGTTGGGTGTACAGATGTGGTCTGGCCTGGTCACTAGAGGCCCATTATAAATATAATGACTTGTTGACTCAGCCAGAGGCAGGAGGGAAATGAATTATGTTGGACTGGGACCATTCTCGGGATCTTAGAGCTAGGAGTCCCTTCTGGCAGCAGCTTAGGGAAGAATTATTCTATTTAAATGAAATGCCAGGCTTAAGGGGCTCTATGTTAAATATGTACTAATGCATGCAATTAACCAGTAATGGTAGTAAGATTCATTTTAGAATGTCTAGTTAGAGTACAGTGCTACACAAAAATATAGACTTTAGCCCAGTGTTTCGGATTATTACCGTTTGGAACACTTTGTAGCGTTAAATAGCAAAACGTGGTAAAAACAAGTTAAAAAATGCCAAGAAAGTATAAATAGCGCCATTTCAAATACTCAATGAGTTTTTACCCTTCAGTGTTCAGTCTCACTGCTTTATGCAAAATATTTCGCTATTCTGATTCCAAATCACGATTTAGAGTTAAAGAAGTACCTAATCTTAACTTTTAATTGGAGACAATAATGTGTAAATACGCAGCTCAGTCATCAGTCGGAATTTGAATAATTTAAAAAATCAAGAGAACGCTTCATTCAACACATTTTCCCCCTAAACCCTGCTTTAAGCCAAACTAAAATTACCAGTTGGAAATCCAGTAAACTACCCTAGTTTCATCGTCAGTCTTTAAGACAATGTCTAATATTTTTGAACGGTGGAAATATTGCGCTAACGGTCGGGTCTTGGATGTGTCTACGTTCGTCAATATTTATGTGTATTTACTTAAGGAACAGCTGAGAGGGCCTTGCTCCATATTGCCAAGGGGATTGTTCACGTATGATATGGTCAGTAAATACGGCAAGTGGCTGTAGGGGCTTTAAATACGGCAACTTAGGCTGAGCCGAGCATAGAGGGAAGTGCGAACTCAACGACTCAGTCTGGAACCAGAATAGGGTTCAGTAGTGCGGGAAAAGGGTTTATTAGTTTTCAGTTTAAACAAGCCGAACGAAGGCTGAGTCTGAAGTTTTAAATCTGAATTCCTTACAGATTAAGCCGCATATTTGTCAATATGGTCCTTTTTTAGTGCTACTTACCATGTTCACCGTGGTCAATAGTAGCATCCGTAAATCAATTAGACGGTTCATACAGGTTTGTCGAGTATTTTTAACAGTATGGGTAATTAATTGGAAAATTGTACAAAAACAAAACGTTTTTTTTACTATCCTACGACACTATGTATTACTGTTTTGCAGTACTTGCTGGTGGTAGTGTACCTTTGCTGTCTTTGTGCTTTTTAAGTATTCCAATTTAATTGACAGCGGTCTGCTCTGCTCAATGATGTAGTCGCTAACTATTTGTGTAATTTTCTATTAATCATTGCAATGTTCCTTTGACTAGCCAAACAAGCCCGCGATAACGCGGAAAGACTAACTACATCTTCTAATTACTTCTAGGGTACATGGGCCACGGGTATTTGTTTCAGTGGAGCTGTTTATGACGGTGGCACATGTACCCTAGAAATAATTAGAAGACGTAGTTAGTCGTTCCGCGTTAGCGCGGGCTTGTTTGGCTAGTGTTGTAATAAAAACAAAAGAATACTTAATATTATTAACGCTAGGTACCCACAAATTATAGACTTTAGTTCAGGCTAAGATGGGAACGAACGCCAAGAGAGCAGATAGAATATCATTTATTTAAAACCTTGTATTTGCATTGTTTAGGCCGGAGAAAATGTTTCCCTTGGACAAGAAGTAAAACATTTAGCGGAAAAAGTTTATTGTGTGTAGTCCGAATATAAAAAAAATTATACTTAATCTAACAATAGTAACCCATCTAAAAAATATTAACTTAAACCTAATTGGGCTCAAATTATAATTCATCACCAAACGTAGTTGTAACAGGTCGTATCTTAATTGATAAAAACCAGGGTGGTAAAAACTATATATAAAGAATGACTAAATTAATGGATTTCAGTTTATTTACCGGTTCCCTTACAGTATTGTCTATTTTAGCACATACAAGCCTCTGACACGGTAGGTACAATATCCGTAAGTGGCCAGAATTAGACGGGACTTAGAGAGGTTGAGCCGGGGCGATAAGCTGGCCTGATTAAAATCATCCCGGCCGGTGTTCAATAATGCAAGTGCTCCGGCGTCCCTGTCACATAACTCACTCCGCATTAGGCGGGCCTCTGACGGGCCAGGAACCATCAGTATTATTTCCCATGTGGTTACCGGCCGGGCCTAGTTCTTATTATTCATCTGCCCATAGTAGGGCTCCCCCAAGATCAAATACGGAATGATTAATGAATTATTTAGACCGGGACCCGATAGCGGGCATTTGGGGAGAGTCCGTACTAAATATGTACATAAGAGGAATTTGGGTGATATGGATCCGAACACGGATACGGTCGGGGGCAGGACTCGGATTTTGCTCTGGTGTTTTGGATGATTACCGTTTTGTACATTTTGTAACGTTAAATAGCAAAAGGTGGTAAGAAATGGTGTAAAATGGTAAGTAAGACAAATAGTGCCATCATTTGAAATACGAGCTAGCATTAGTATTAATTACTACTCAGTGTTCATTCACTGCTTTATACAGTGAGGTTTTTTAATGTGGGCCACTCAGCCAGATTTAATTTTATCAGTCCACATAACCTCGTGCTAAATCAGGTTCATACACGTTTCAGGTAGCCCCGGCCGGCCGTGGCCCTTTCCTTACTAATTTAATTAGTAAGTACGCAACTTAGTACGGAAAGGAGTCGGGCTACCTGAAACGCGTAAGAACCTGATTTAGCACGAGGTTATGTGGACTGATAAAATTAAATCTGGCGGAGTGGCCCAACTAATAAAAACTCACTGTATATGATCCATTATTGATCGTAAGGTAAAATTAAAATGCACCTTGTGTGGAATAATGTGCTATTCATGTTATTGTACTTCAAGTTTGTGCTGCTTTTAGGAACAGCCTGTCGCGTGTTGTAGCTCCCGTTTATGACGTTCAAAAATGCCAAAAAAAAGTTTGATGCTTGCTGAATTGTAATACGTATTTATGTAATTCGCAATTTCAGCAAAATTCATGTATCTTTCGAACAACAAAAGGAAACGTTAAGGACAGCAATACTATGACGGGCAGTTAATTTTGTGGTAAAAAAAAAAAATTTTAGCAGAAAATAGAAAATAAAAAATAATTACCGAAAAATGGAAGATCCGGTTGATATAAAAACGGTATTAAATCCTAAATCTTCAAACAAGGCATACCAATATTATTGGTACACCGATGATGCAGGACAGGGTACACCATAATACAATAGAACTGTAATAAGTATTGTATGTATGTATACATAGTATGTATTATTTAGAGCTATTTATCATTTTGCCATGCTTCCGGCTCTTAAGATGCCTCTTGAAGGTGGATTTATGGGCAAATGCCGTCTCACAGAGCCTGCAGTCAAAACACTTCGCATTAGTGTGAGTTCTGACATGAGCATCACAGTTTGCCTTCTGGCTAAAAGGTCGGGCGCAGACGGGACAACTGTAAGGCTTCTCCCCCGTGTGAACTCTCTCGTGGACCACCTTCTCACTATGAAATGCAAACGACTTCTTACAGTAGGCACACTCGTGTTTCTGGGATCCACTGTTCACGGAAGAGGACTTCAAACAGTTTGAATTTGGAACTGCATTAGTTTGAGAAGGTCAATAAACGTTACAAATACTGAGCGCATGGTTAGGGCTAATATGAGACTTTGTAAGGTATAGTATAAAAAGGTAGTGCCGTCTCACTTCGCTCCGAAAAAAGAGCCAGAGGGCAGTGACGTATGAACGGCTGTTGAGTTGTTTTCTCTTTATCTTCCTAACGTTAAAAGTGCACTACCTACAGCAGCTCATGTTAGCATATGCAGTGAAATAAATGCAACATATATACTCAAAAATTCATATAATATACACATTATGACAACAACAACAGAATTCGATAATTACTAGCCAGAAAAGTATTAATACGGCTATTTAAGAAAATATTATACGTGAGTAGAGAAATTAAAGCCTTGCTCTTGTCAAGGACAGTAGCTATACGGAAGGAAGTTACAGGACGGAAGTTGCTTTTGCAATGTCAATCAAAACTCATTCCATTGACTAAACTGGAACGACTAAAATTACAATGAATTAGAATAAATTGAAGTTCAACATACTACCACTACACGAAACGCACGTAGACCAGCCAAAGCCAACTGTTTTTCTGTGATTGAATCATTGAATGCTGAAGTATTGCTTGATAGAAAGAGATACAGCTAGACTAAAATTTGGAAGTTGAATGAGGGTACACTGATAAAGTACAATTGTAATTAGTAGTACAAATTATTCAATTCCGCTGGCCGCTAGTGAAATACTTAATCATTAACCTGCACGACGCGCACAATTTATAGATCATTGTACCATATCAGTGATAGTGATAGGTCATCCTCCACTTTCCCTGATCACATAAGAATGACTTACGTTCAACGTGTTGTTAGTACTTTTTACTGCATTTCTACACGCTTCAGTGACCATAATTCGACGAGCGGCTTTTCACAAGCTGTAATGTCAACTGTCAATGGCTGAATGAAGGTCAGTGACTACATTATTTAGAATTTAATTTAGCCTGCTATGAAGGTAAGACAATCAAGGATAGGTGTATACCGCATGCCCCATTGCGCGCATACCGACCAATACCACTGTTCACATATAAGGATAAAAATCAATTATTTGAATGAAAATGTTAAGATGTAATGGCATTCATATTTTCCACTCACATTTAATATATCGGCTCCTTGATTCCGGATCAGTACCGCTTAAACCAGGCCAGAATCGATCCGTGTCCGTGTGCAGGCATCAACGGACGGGGTCATCAGTCTGGTTGCAAGATATATTTATTGTCAAAATGTTATTTTGTATTATTGATGCATCAAGTATTTTGTTCTTTGAAGAAATAATTGAGTAAAAAATGTGTGGAAAGTGCGTCTATTTCGAGTCAAGTGGATTGATAAGTTTGTCCAAGTTTGACCAAAATACCTTCACAAAGGTACCGGAATGGGGATGCAGGATTTATAGTGCTGGTACTAAATGAAATTGAAAATGTTGTAGCGCATACAATTATATTTCAAACAAACTTAATTTGAACTCGATAGGTTAAACTGCTCTTGATATATCTGACCTGTTACCAACCTATTTGGGCCCTATATCCTAACACACGTTTAAATAGAGACATCTAATGCCCATTACCTGTAGTAGTAGTAGTCTCATCTGCGTCACCCATGACAACGCTAATGTTTATACTAATACAATATACCCAAGTGAATGATGTGGGCGGTATGAATCACATGACATCAGTTGTAAGCAGTTGTGACCCGTAAAAATTTGGAAATAAAAAAAATGTTCTAGTGAAAAGTCGCAGAGTATGCCTGAGCGTGCGTTAAAAAGGACGAAACGGTGAGTTTATTATAAACCAATAATTATTTTTTCGAAGAATGAAAATTCACGAAGGTCCCTTTTGGCATAACCATATTTGTCAATAATTCGAAGCAGGTGAAGTGGCGTCCCATTCTTACCCGGTCCAATAGAAAACTGTCAGTAGTCATTTAGTAAAGAAAAAGTTCTAAATATTCCCAAAGTTAAAATATGCTCATGACTGTATTCAGAAAAGCCATACCAGAAAGCAGATCTTGCCAAGGGACCTTCGTGAACTTTCATTCTTCGAAAAAATAGTTATTGGTTTATAATAAACTCAGCTTGTGTCGTCCTTTTTAGAGCACACTCAGGCATACTCTGCGACTTTTTACCAGGAGCATTTGTTTTTCCTGCCTTTCCGCCTTATTTTCGAATTGTTGCCTTCCTGCCTTGAGCACCTTAATTTTAATTCCTTACTTTTCTGTATGCACTACCTAATTTCTTGCCTTCATGTTTGGCTGCCTTACATTTAATAGGTTGCCTCCCTTGCTTTAATTTTACTAGCTAGCCTCCCATCCTCGCGGGCTTAATTGGAGTTTTTGTTTCCTTCCTGCTTGACTTTTAATTTTTCACTGCCTGCCTTCCCGTCTTAATTTTATTATTTTTATAAAATTATTATAATTTATTAATTTTACCTTCGTACCTTAATCTTCTCCGCTCCTGCTATGCTTGGAATTGCTTGCCTTCTCTCCTTACAACCTTTATTTTAGTTTTTTGCCATCCTGCCGCCGTACCGCCGTAAATTCCTTGCCTCCCTGCCACCGACTTTACAAAGGACTCGTGCCTTCCTGCCTTTTAGTAAAGAAGGAAAAAGCCGGAGCTCTGCTCCGGAATCTGTCAGGGATTAAAACAGCTCTGTAGGTTGCTGATTTAAACCTCCACACAACAACTCATACATCTAGATTGACATATTTACTAGTAGAGACGTGAAATACGAAGGACTTACGTATTTTAAGAACATCACGTCCGATTCTGGAACTCCTTTAACTCTAACTTATTTAGCTAATAAGGAGCCAAGGCAAGGAGGGTTCCTGAGTCTGCAGATCGCGCCACGCCGTCCGTCTCACTATTCCCCACTCCCGATCCCATTGGACATCCACCATAAGAGTCCCGGCCTCAACAGACGTCCGCCCGGTCAGACCACTCTCACAGCTGCCGAGGTCACGACCCTAATCTAGCCTAATTTTGAAAAGTTCTGTGGACACAAATTAAATGATGAAACTTGCCAAAGAGGTTGACAATGGAGATGGGTGGGTTGGTAAGAAATAGTGAGTCCATTGTCGTGAGGAAATCTGCTTTAATTGTAGTGAGAGGTTTCGAATTAACTGATGATAGTTTAAATGGCCTGCCAATTAGCAGTACTGTCGTTTAAAGTAAGCTATTGGCCACTCCGGCCCTTGGATGACGTAGAGTGGCATAACACTACTCCAATATGGTCCGACATTCAGGCACTATTGTCTCAAGGATTCTCAACTCGGCGCTCCGGGCAAGTAATGAGCCTATTCAACCCAGCTCCGAACACTATTGTCTCAAAGCGTTATCATATTCGGTGATCCTGGGTTTGAGAGGCCCATGGAAAGGGCATGACAGTATTAATGGCTCAAAGAAATTCGATTCGGCGCTGCGGCCACAAATGGACCCATTGACCCATACCACGTACAACCACGATACGAGCTTGGGCTGCTATGCTTTGCCTTTCCCTGTACAAGAGCATAGAGGGACTTCTATTGTCTATTGTATTCCTTACATGCTCTCATCTCACGCTTCTTGAGCTAAATGATACTCTTCTGGTTTCTCTTGGGAGATGAAACCCGGGGCCTCAGTACAGATGCTCCAGTGGCGCA
>JAQFZY010000429.1:0-28314 GCA_034696285.1 Hypogastrura burkilli
AGGCGTAGGGTGAGAAATACGTCTGGAATCGTGCGTTCAGCCTAGAGTCTGTTATAATTTTATAATAGATAGAAGAAGAAAAAAAACGTGGAAAAAGTTATTGGTGAAATGTTTCTCATGCCTGGGGCGGGATTTTGAGAAACCGAAGCAGGCTCTGAAGGACCAATTAAGTAGAACTACAAAATTACGTGTCACATGACCCGGTAGGTGGTCAGGAAAAAAGCGGGTCTGGGGGTGGCCCCACCGCGCAGGCGCAAGAACGCCTTGGTTAAACGATTTCCTGAAAGTCCCAACATTTTTTACTTCAATACTTAATAATTTCACACGGTGGTGGGCCCGACCCTTCACATGCAAGAATTTTTCAAAGTTCAATACAGTGAGAATATTCAAACTTTGGCGTCATGTTTCCCACGCCAGTGGCGGTTTTTCGGAAATTCTAAAGCAGTTCTGAAGCTTATGTATTTACTAAAATCAGGTATCGCATGACTGGGAACTGGGATTGTCTCTGGGACTCTGGGGTTAAAAGATAACTTTCTTGGAGGGCACCTTCGACCGCCCGCCAACCTACACCTTCCGGACCACACTTGGTCCAAACTTCATTATGTGAGCTAGAACCCATCATGTTCCCTAGCAGGTAATGCTTTTGTGTAAAAAAGAGTGGTCCAGAAATCAAAAAGCTCCATATTGTTAGGGATCTTTCCATAACGTTTTTTTTTTCTTTTCTAAACATGTTTTACACTATTCGCATAACAACAGCCAATAGTTCCCTGCGTGAGTTTCAGTTTTCAACCCAGATACAAGTATTTTGGAATAGATACCAGTAATTTTGGATTGGACCTAGATACAAGTAATTTGGATTTGGACCTAGATACAAGTACTTGGGAATTGATATACCAGTAGTTTGGAAGGACCTATATAGATACAAACAAAAAAGTATTTGGGAATTGATAGCAGTCGCAGTCGCTTGGATCTATGTATGTATGTTTGTAGATACAAGTATTTGGGAATTGGCACCAGTACCAGTAGTTTGGACCTCGTTACTAGTACTTTGACTTTGATAATACATCTGTAATAATCGTTAGAGCTTGGTACCAGTAGTTGGACCTTTATACCAGCAGTTGGAGGCTCCGCAGTAGAGTAGTTCGAGTTTGGAAACTTGTCACCATATATTGTACCTACAGTTAGTATATACATAGTACCCAGGAGCTGAACCTTGATACCAGTGGTTAGGTAGGACCTTCTTACCGTGAGTTGAAGCCGTTTATAGCAGTAGTAGGAGCTCGGTACTAGTAGTATCTTAGAATGTTTAGAAAAGTAATTAGTAACAGTCAACAATAGTTGGGACCGAGATCCGTGGTACATTTGTATTAAGCGCTTATTTTAGCATTCGTTGTAATGGCACAAATGATTTGTGTGCTAGATTACCATTTTCAGCACAAGCACACTATTGTGTGGTTGTGTGTACCCGCTTGACTTTTCATTTTTAGAAAACACACAATTTCTCGAGATAGGGATTTTGTAGTGATATTTGTGTGCTTTGTGCCAGATTTACGGGTTGCATGCTTTGTGCTGTGTGTGTGGTGAAAACGGTAATCTGGCATCTGGCACATACTACTATGAAGAGCGAGTCCACTCTCTTTTCTTTCTGCCCGCTCCCGTCCGTCCACCGCTGCGCTGCTGCCCCAAGCTCCTTTCCTAATGCACCTACATACATTCAATGGAATTAGGAATGCAGCAGCGTCTGTTATACAATATAAAAATATTACTTCATGCCAGAGATAATAATAATGGTTAGGCTTCCTAAGACGTCGTTAGCCTCCGTAGTAGCTTGGTAGCTTAATCATCTCTGGCCAATGACTTCATTCATCTGAATAGGAGACCTGCATAGATCGTGTAGGAATGAACCCCGTATGTATATACCGACAAAAATTGTTTTGTCCGAATCTATATTTGCTCATTTGCATATCTTTTGTTTTCGGCCTAACCTAACATAACCTATTATAATCTAAAAACAGTAAGATTGCTATGTCTT
Organism: Hypogastrura burkilli; assembly: GCA_034696285.1. NCBI lineage: Eukaryota > Metazoa > Arthropoda > Collembola > Poduromorpha > Hypogastruridae > Hypogastrura > Hypogastrura burkilli. The sequence continues at coordinate 2,033 of JAQFZY010000429.1, forward strand.
AATAAAGGTTGAGATCTGTACATTTTATGCTACGCTTATGTTTTATGCCCCAGTATAATTATTTGTCGTACGTCGTACATCGTAGGATTACGTTTTTACGTTATTTTTATTGAGCCTAAAGGGCTAATTTATATTTTCGATTCAGAATTTATATTTTTTACTGACGACAAAATACAGTAATCCAGCTAATTCAGTTGAAATAAGTATTAACAGTTTGAATCTTGCATTAAGCGTCCGGAATATAACCATATTGTTGACTCCGGGAAACCGTTAGATTTTCAGGATGTTGAACATTGAACCTGTAATTTAAACGAACTCAAAATTGTACGAAAAGGTCGTGAACTTTGAATTTGTCTATATTGAATGCCGTATATAAATATTTAAGAAAAGATATGTGACGTTACAGGAGACTTCATTTCTCGGGAACATTACATATTACATAGCACGAAGCCTAAATTCTGATTGGCATGCTGCTCGGTTACGTTCCAAGAATTGTTTGCTTCGAATTTTACTTTAGGTGCCACGTCAGGCTGGTAACGTGTGGCAGTGCAAATACATATACGTAATACGTAACGTAATAGTAGGTTGAGAGAGTGCTCTTATAGAAGTCCGCTCTTTACACTTCCAAAAATTAGCAATATAACCTCGAAGCCGGACTCCTTTTCAGTTTGGTGAAGACTTTAGGTGTGTGCCGCTTAAATGGGGAGCCGCCGGATATTATTGTGCCTTCTTGTGGCCACGCTCGTGGGTCAAAGTACCCAGACTCAGACTATATTAGATACATACAACCCGGACGGCCAGAACCTTCCAGAATGGGTCATTAAAGAGGGTGCAGATTATAACCCAGGTTTGTCCTGATATCCAATTCCAAATCTAGAATGACACTATGCATATTACCATGCAAGATCTAAATAATGCTATTTCCAATTGCTTGAGCAGGACCTCCTTGCCCGGATAACCCTTACTGTAAAGGAGTACCATGGTTAAATGTAAGACCAGGCTGCGTTCTCTTCCGTTAGTTGGACTTAATGGTTGACCTAATGTTGAACTATTTTCTCATCCAGTGTCTGAATTGGCATAAACCCTGCGGACGTTGGCAAAATCCCACAAAAAGGAAAATGGTCTGCTGCTACTCCCGGGACGAAGGGAGAGGGATGATCTGCCGAATGCCTAACCGATGGCCCGCAAAAGTATGACTCGAATAACCATTATAACACAAAAGAGCCATGTAAATCATTTTTGTCAATAAGGGGTCATGGAATGGAATTCTCTGCGCCAAACGGTCAAAAAGGGTAGTCAAATTAGGGAGAGCTCTTCGCTCTTCACATTCATCCGCTAAAATTGTATTTTTCGTTTACCTTAACCCATGACCGTTTGTGCACAGTATTCTACACTGCAACCAAAATCCTATAGTGTTGAGTTCCTCACCTAACCTCATGCTTCACTTTTATTTATATCCAAGGAATATTACGGGGAAAGCCACAGAACCTACTGCTTGCCAATTGTAAGCCAAATGAGTTACCTTCCAAATAGTAAATAAGTTATAATTTGGGACAGTTTATTACCTTTATTACCTTATGCATTTGATTTTCTCCAGAGGGACAAATACGACAGCCGAATGTCAGGTGTCCCACCGGCGCCGCCACAGTCAAGCCTGGTCAACGATGAAATAATTGAGCAGCTAGCACGGATTGCTGATGCCGTGGAGGGCTAGACAAGCTGGATTCTAAATTACAAATTATAATGTTCTACTAATAGTGAACATCATTTCTACATATGTTGGTAACTAATACGTATTTAGTTTTAGTTCAACGCGTAAAAGTTATTCGGTTCGAAAGTCTAATCTCAAAGATTTAGGGAAATCGGCATTAGAGGGACCGGCTTGAATAAAAAGCGTTACGTTTTGGGAAAATATACAAATAAAGTGCGCCATTAATTGACCTGAAACGCCAATAGACACGCTACAGTACCTACATTGATGTGATGCAAACATTAGGCAATATGTATTAGACATTTAATATTTTGTGAATCCTTTTATTCGAAAGAGCAATTTCTGATTTGAATGAGTAAATAATGTTAAACGTTCATTCACCTCACTAATCATAACAATTCAGTTCCGCCTTTCAATATGCAATATTACTATTGCTTAGGCCTAGCGAATACGCAACAACATGCTCTAATCAAGCAGCCATTCAATCGTGGCACTAACAACGCAAGCTTCTGGGAAAGGTCCCTATCTCTTTCGTATGACTTCACTCATGTTGACACGAATCTCTGAAGAACTAGCTCTTTGTAATTCATTGAGGACGCGGAACTTGGAATTGGACTCTGTCCTATATCTTATAACACAATTCCAACGCAAGTTAGCTGGACTGGACACCGTGAAGCAGTCTGAGCTCCGTTCTGCGTAATGGGGACTCCTAGTATTACTCTATTCCTTCTCTTGAGCAAGCTGGTGGCCCAGAGCCTACAGTGCCAAGACGTTTGGTGCAAATGGAACTACGAAGGGGCCAATATGGAGAACTTTGAACCTAACAACAATCCAGGTCTAGTTTGCTTGTTGTTAGAACAATCTGGAAACAGAAACTTTGGGATAAAATATGGTGTTTCCAATGTTTTCGGGTATTATTAAACTTTCAGGGCCCAGGTGCTACGATAATCCCGACTGCATGGGAACTCCATACTACAATGTGAGTACATTCCTATTCTTACTGTGTTGTACTCTTGAATTAATTTGATCCGGACGCTTATGGTGCTGTGGAAGCAGTGCCTGGACCTAATGCAGCAGTGTGGGCGGTGGGAGGCTGTGTCCACTGACCTTCGAAAGCCCTGCTGCTACTCCATCCCGGCTCCGACCGGCAAGGCTGGGATTAAGTGTCGAATGCCGAATCGGAGCCCTGCCCAGGTATGAACTATGACCTAACTCCTTTCATTTAATCAGTAGCGTATAACTGAGCTCATTTGATTTAAGGAACTTTTCGGGGAAGGGCACAGGACCTACTGCTTACCAATTGTATGGAGCTTTCGTTCATCATTATAATATTTACATATATTCCCAGAAATGACAGTTGAGATTCAAATTGTGCCCCATTCTCTTCATATATTTAGCTCACAACATATGATGTACCCGGGTATGGACGTGGGATGAATCCGGGTTCAATGGGAGCTGGTAGAGGTCAAGGTCACGCTACCCAACAGGATATTTTAGAGCAGCTCTCAAGGATTGCCGATGCACTGGAGGACCAGGGCGGGATCCTCTAGGAAGCTCTTCCAGCCTTAGCTACAAATATGTAGAATTGAATTTGATAATAAATATTAATACGATGTAATTCTTGTGGAAATCGGAAACTGGTGCCAAATTGACGTACTGTATTTATTCCAGAAAACGAACGTGTAACCATATTTAAAACTGAAATACACATACTATATGTACGGTATCACATTAAGGTGTGCATAATACACGGCTATAGTACATATAATGTAAGGTACTGAATTTCCGAACTAGGTAATTTGCCATTTCTTCTGGAAGGATTTCCCAAATCCTCCGTTTACAGTTTTAGCGACGAAAGTTCCCAATGAAGTAGTTACAGTTTGGACACTCGTGCTGAACGTCTCGGCAAGAGTTCATGTAGTACGGAATGAAGCAGCATCCGCACAAGCACCTAAAACATCGCCACACAATTAATCATACTCATACTGGTCAATATATAAACTTTACACGCTAAGCAGTCACCACTCTTACCCAAAGGCACAAATAATGTAAGCCGCAATATGGGTCATCCGCCCGGTCACGAACGTGATCCTCGTATGTACATCAGCATTACATTTCGGACACCGAAGGTAAGTTGACTGGGCCCGCAAATTGTCCACATGGATAACCTTGACTATACTAAGCAAAACCAGCCGGCTGTATTAAAATGTACTACAATTATTTATTAAGGTTTAATGCAATATTCGTACCTTGGGCTACGTTCTGCTGGGCAGAAAATACAGGAGGGACCTGTTGCGGATACGGCTGCCGCTGTTGACCATTCGGACCGGGAACGGGATGATAGAAGGGGCTGTCATACGGTGGGGCTGGATCTGGATCCGGTGGTGGGGCCCCAGCCTTTTGCTCCATCGAAATCCCTTAAAGCCTCCTACTGGTCCGAGAAGTATTTAGAATTGGAGTTCCGATTCCAGATCTGGTGCAATTTGAGGCTGGAAGGTCTATCAAACCTCAGTGGATGCCGATGGCTGATGCAGATACAGACGTCATAAGAAAAGAGTTCCTAGGACCCGCAGCGATAAGTTCTGGAGGAATCCTGTAGTTAATGTTTAATTTATTTATACAGGTGAGCCCAGGTGCATGTCTTCTTGTAATACATATTTCTTTTTATCGGGTCTGCGAGTCCTTCTTATTTGTACTTCCTGTATAACGAGGTACTCAATATTTAATTCATGGCTCCTTGTCCAGGCTGTGGACGATTGACCACTTGAGTTAAAGGCTTCGTTCCACGTCCAAACTATTTCCCACTTTCTTCAGGGACAGCACGCGAGAATCGATTCATTGGTCATATCTGCGCGTCCATTGGCATTATGTATATTAAGAAATACATGTACAGGGTAAGGTAAAACAGAAGTGCGGATTGCTGAAATCAAACTTCTACAGTATACAAAAATGATGGAATTGTGTGAATGCAGTTTAATTTTGAAGTCATATGAGCTCAATCTTGGCACCTTCGCAGGGAACAGTGAAGAGTAAAGCTTACTGTTTGCTTCATGGCGTAAGCAATATGCCCGAACTATGTAAAGCTGTCAAAATAGCATATGCCGTGAAAGCTTATCGAAGTTCCTGGGTGCCTTAGGTTATTGTATGTACTACCATCAACAATGGTCATAATAGGTTGTACGTCAATTATTACAACGTACGTCATCCGCAAAACAGACCCTTTCAATAGTAAACACTATGCCAGGATGCTTCCGTCACGGTGCGAAACAAAATGTACATATTCATAGCTGGAGCTAGTAGGATTTTGAGAATGACGCATACAGTGGATTCAATATTTCAATTCACACTCAGATTCATGTGATGAGTCCAAACTATACATCATAGAATGGATGGAAAGCTGACTGTTTTGCAGACGGGGTGGATTACATTACATTCAAGAGAGTCACGAAGGCGTGATCTCTTTGTAACTATTTATGTATAACTATAATATAAGGTACCTAATATATTACGTGCACTATTTTATAATTTATAAATCATCTGTAGAATGTATTCTCTGGTGGATCTTGGCCAGTAAGATGATCTTGACCCAAACCCGATAAGCTCATCCAAAGCTCAATTTAATTCTCTAGAATTAATCGTCATTATTGTCAGCATAATTATTTTAAGGGAATAAATTAAGCCAGATGTCTCAAGTGGGGGACTCGAACAAAGACTTACACTATATGTGTTCGTATTATTTAAATATGTGTAGTAATCAATTTATTCGAAATACATACAGGCGCATCTGCAGGTATATACTGCATAGAAATACATACTTAGGAGAACAGAATAGATAATATTGCGGGCACACCCTCAATACATACATAGTTAACAAAATTATGAAATACGGATAAGTAGGTCCCGTATGTTCCATTAGACAACCATGAACAGATCTATCAAGTCAGCATCATATTCATCTGTTATATCAATTGTAGTAAATGGCAAAGCCTACTAAATAGTAATTTAACATTTAACAAGGAATTGAATGGTATAAGCTTGAGCTAGTCTACGATAATTTGAATTTATTATAACTAATGCAGCCCAAATGTAACGAGTGAAATGTACGAGTCAAGTGTGCACAGTCCAGATCCAGATCCAACCCCCATATCCGCACACAATTGCATTGCCATTGAGCCCTTAGACAGGTTAACGGCGGTAGCTCCCGATGAAAGTGTTACAGTTGGGGCACTCGTGGTCAGCATCCATGCAGTCATTGATACAGTATGGAATGCATGCACAGGGCCAACACCTTAAGGAGAAAGTTATACATTGGGAGTTTAAATCCCGTCTATCCCATATAAATGAAAGGAAAACACACACTATACATGACATTTCCTGGGCTTACCCAATAAGGCACAAGAGAAGAGCAGCAATGTGTGTCATTCGTCCAGTCTCGTACCTGACCCGAGTGCTCACCTCGGCCCGGCAATGTGGACATGTCATTCGAGTGGACTGGCTACGAAGACTGTACGTCTGAACAACGCTAACTGAAACATCAAATATATACATAGGATCAACAATAATGCACGTAGGCAGGCATTGAACACTATGCAAACGAAAGGAACACTGTGTTAAGGTCAATTAGTATCGCCACCACTCATTAGAATACTGAATACAGAACCTATGAAGGGTCAAATCAGTCAACAGGGAGACCGAACAATTTTATATGGCAAGCTCCGGACTTAAGTTCGGAATATGTCTGAGGTACCTACTTTACAAATAGGTACATGCATAACGAACACAGACCACAAGGGCGTCTGGTCCAAGGTCAGTTGGAAATTGTAAGCCTCTGAGTTTCGAATTTAGATAAATAAATGAACAACTAAGACTGGGAATGCTTGTTTTTCTATCGACCTTGAAGTTCAAATTAAGATATATATATATATGTAGTAGTACCAGTAGGCGGCGGGACCATTCCTGGGGTTGCAGGAGAATAGGCAGGATATGGCTGGGGCGGCGGGGCAAAGCCTGCACTCGGCATTGGAGTATATGGCGGGGCTGGGTCATTGTGCGGGTAGCCCATGCTTGCGCCTCCTTTCTCCATTCTTGGTCCTGAAATAGGGAGTCAAAATAACAACAGTTAGAAGGAGTGGAGCAAGGTCCAATTTTAATTTCTAATGGATAACACACTGATCTACTACCTACCTGATATTTTGAAACTTTGAATATTTGCCTCTTTTGAATGTAGGTATTAAATATCTATGGCTAGGTTGGTTTTACAGATTACGGACGCTTGGTTTCCGCTACAGTGCCAGATCCAGCCTGCAGATCCAGAGACTGAATACCAAAACCTTTACTGACGCTAACCTCATAGTTGGATGTGGTGTAGGGTTCTTATTTTGGGACCCAGTAGTAGTAGTGTAGTATACAGATGAATACATGTACCTTCCGTATTACAACATATCTGCATACAATATTTTGACTACACTACTGAGCTATGCTTTGCCTTCACGCTGGTTATAATAATGTTCAAGTACTATGTAGATTTAAACTGCTCGAGTATCTACAGAGTCAGGGCCACACGGCACACGCACACCTGTGCCTGTGTTCCTGTAAATTACGTATTGCTGTACTACTGATACATTAGGCTGTAGATTTTCTTTATGAATAAAATTGGACAGTATGCATACTGACTGGTCAGTTAGAGAAGTCTACTTCCGGCAATGAGAACGTTCATATTAAAATCCATTTTTTTACCTTAAGGCTAATTCTAAACCAGAATTTCTTTCCAATGGTACAATATTTATTTGACAATGGAGTGCTGAAAAAGTACTGGTGGTCAAACATATTCTTAAATGATCAACGATTTCAGCGTTCTGAATCAGATAATCAGAGCTTCTGATTATCTTTGTGCCTATATCATGAGCCTCCGGCTTAATGCCAGTTCATGTTGGTTGCAATAGAGATAATGTGCTGGTCCATGCTAATCACAAATGTGTATTATTTGTTGGCTTCGTAAATACATAGAAACTACTCTACTGAGCGACCTGACCGGAATTGTACTTTACTTGTATTATTTACTGACCTTTTTCTTGGAAGACGTCAAATTGGCTCAATGAAAAGGCGGTCGAATGCACAATAAATGTGGTGGAGAGGCAAAATGATTATGTTTGGTTATAAGGTAGAGGTTTCGTATGAACAAGAAGAAATTAATTTTCCCTTTGGTCCAGTTTGTCCCGACCAACTGCAACCAATCCAAAGTTTGAACTGAACTCTGAGATCTGAGGCACAAAGAAGCGAGAATACATACATAGAGGTAGAGATAGAGAGGCGTGCCTACGTTGAACAGTGAAGAGCAGATATTCTCAAGTTCCCTTCACTGCTTTACGGTAGACTGTACGATACTACGAATTACGATATAGTAGCATTTAATGGTGCATGTAGTTATAATTAAATGTTAACTGTTTTTTCCTTCCTATAATAGCCGCTCTTCCCTGTATCTTCTTTGCTTTGCCCTCTAAGGATATGGACGCTTAGCTACGCGAAAACTGTATGAAGCTCTCGGAAGCCTTTTTGCCTTCATTTCACAATTTAACTGCATTGAAGGAGCTGGAGGACTTACTTGTCTTTTTCCTTTGCGTAAAAATATATGCAATAGCCCGAAGTAGTTCCACCCCTCATCCCTCCAGAACCAGAACTGCGCTGGGTTACGGGTTGCGGATTTTTTGCTTACCTAACATTGGAATGGAAGAGTATACAGAGTACAAGGAAGAATATAGCAATTTGTTGCATGAGAAAACTGTACTGCTGTATAGGAGTTTCATATCTACAGGTATACAGAGAAATACTATCTGTGCCATGCTAAATGAATCATGATCATGAACATAAAGCCTAAGCCGATGAAAGTCGAGACTCCTCAGCAGATTATAATGGAGGATGAGTACTGAGTCACGAACGCATGACATACCTGATATTACTAATATGACGTGTGCTTAGGAATATGACGTACGTGCTACAGTATTATAATAACGCTTTAATTGTGACCTGTGACGTCGATGACTGTACGTAGCTAATGTTTAGAGCAGTAACAGTGAATTGACCCACTGTTCCTATTATGAAGCTGTTTAATCTTAATCCCGTTGACCATTAAGTAGTACCATTATTGATGATGACGTTCCGGTGCGGTGTGACGTGTATGTGTATATGTACAAAGCAAACAACAGTAGCTTTCAATGTGAATTGGCTATTCGTTCCGGCGTTAAATTGTTAGCTGTCAAAACTCACACGTGTCAATTGAATTAATCGTCATTAGTAAAAGTCTTACACATGCAATAGAAATGCACCCTTGCTTCTTTGGAAATATATATAGTAAGTAAATACTACATAGTTCCAATATGTACTTCTACGGATTTAAATATTTTTTAAAACGTTCCTAGCTCTAGTATTTACTATAAAGAAACTTTTGGTAATTTTGTAAATTGTATAGTGTTTAGTTAGTATTTCTGGTAGTAGGTACATACACCATTTTGTAAGAAATTATAAACTACATGCCTACATATTCCCAACCAAAGCACAGCTAACAACTTTCAGGTTTCAGGATGGTATGAATATAATTATGATTTGATGCGGCTCGAAGTTCAGATTCATAAAACGTACAAAAACAACAATACTGAAGTTATGCTTATAACTATATCAGTGGACTAAAGTCCGGACGGGAAGGTCGTAATAATGCAACAAAAAAGTATGAAAATACCTAAGCAAGTGAATTCCCCTCCACTTCCACGGAAATACAATATCTATGAAACAATGTCTTGACTACGTATATCTATGCTATTTAGCTTGGCTACTACATAGCAATAGTTTTCTAAACAAAAGTTTTTTGTGGTATGCTGTGTTCACTGTGGATTAAGCCCGCTAAATTTGCGGATTTATTCGCAGTCGCATTATATTTGACCGTAATCGATATTGACGGAATCTAATTAAGTGTGTGAGTTAAGTAGGCCGGATTAATATATACCTCCCTCAGGATGTCACACATGATGAAGTCCCCGGCGGCTACTAAGCCCAGTTCCCTTGCCCTCCACCACCAAGTGGCCGGGAGCTCGAAGGCCACGATCCAGGAATACTTTGAGAACTTCGAGGAGGACTTGCCCAAGTACCGTAAGGAAGTTGGCCTGGGCGGGATAAGGGGCTCATGGAAGGCGTTCTGGGGCCGGATTCCGCGCCGGATGTGGAACTTCTACATTGATGCCCTCATAGTACCGGCCTATCGCCATGAGTGGGGGAAGTTTAGGAACTGGTCATTCAAGTATAGGACCAAGCCCGTTGTTACCAAGAAGCAGCAGTCCAAAATATCTAAAATTAATCGGCGGAGGTTCGGCCATATTCAGTTTCTGTTACATTATTACCTATATAGGCTTTTATTAAGATATAAAGGACTGTAGGCGGCTTTTGGAGCGGATGCGTCGAATTGGAGGTCCGGGAGTCTCCCACAATAGTAGCGAATGTGAGCGAGTGACGATTAACGTGAGTGGATACCGTTTTCAGACTCAAATGCGGACTCTGAAGCAGTTTCCGGATACGTTGCTCGGTAAGGAATACTCAAGGATTTGGGAATTAGTATACAGTACACTATGTTTTGGGTAGCTAGCAGTTTGGATACTCTTTATGAACAGTATGCAAAAGATGCTACAAATCCAAGCAGATTCACGTAGAAAAGTGACGCTTCTGTAGAGCTTGAACTAAGACCGAACTCGAATGGAGCACAATAGTCTTTGTTAAAGGATTTTAATTTTAACAGTAAGGCATTTTAACGGGAACCATTACGACTTACTAGTTTCAGTTTTTTTTTAATTCAAGCTTTTACTTTTTTTCAATGGATTCTTATAAATCCCCCAACCATTTTTTAATTTAAATTTTTGAAATTATAAGCTATTTCCAGGGTGGCTTCACGACGTGCCGTTTGCCTGTTGGGGGGCTGCGCCAACAAGCAAACGGCACGTCGTCAAGCCACCCTGGCTATTTCCAATCCAACTTCCTAGAATAACTGCAAAATTCAGGATTCTGCTAAACCTTGTACTTGAAATCGACCATGCTGTCCAGATAATCCCAATAACGTTATGCTCCCGTCACTATTCTGAACTTTGAACAAAGTCTGGGTAATCGACTCTGATACAGATCCTACGAAAAGCGCAGCTTCCGATAACGATGCTTCTACTTTCTCCTGTCAGAATGAACCACGCACCCAATACATTGGGTCTTCGTAGACGGCTAGATTTCTGCCAAACATTGCTCTGGGTTTCCTTAGGAAGTCCTGAACATGATTTCAATGGATCTCAAATCGACCTGATGCCGTCTTAGCCCGCTGGCCGGCCATTTTTTACCATGTGGAAAGTTACGGATGCCGGTTCGAATTCCGCCTAACTATTTCCTGATTTTTAGGTAATCCGGAACGCCGACTCCGGTACTACGACCCCAAGAACTCCGAGTACTTCTTCGATCGGAACAGCTGCAGCTTCGAGGCGATCCTGTACTACTTCCAGAGCGGCGGGGAGCTCTACCGACCCCTCACCGTCAACTTCCGAGCCTTCGAGTCCGAGCTCCGGTTCTTTGGGCTGGGTGAGAGCGTGATCGAGGCCTATCGGGCGGACGAGGGGATCATCAAGGAGGAGGAGAAGCCGATGCCGGGCAACCTCCTCAGCCGGAAGTTGTGGCTCTTGATGGAATATCCGGAGTCCTCCAAGCAGGCCCGCGTCGTCTCCCTCATCTCCATCTTCGTCATCATCCTTTCAATCTCGGTCTTCTGCATTGAGACGCTCCCGACCTTCGAGGAAGGGATCACGGGGGAAGGGGACCTTCATCTGGAAGACCCTTTCTTCCTCACGGAAACCATTTGTATAGCCTGGTTCTGCCTAGAGATCATGCTCCGCTTTATTATGTCACCCTCAAAGATCCTATTCGTCACTAATGGCATGAACATCATTGACATCCTTGCCGTAGTCCCGTACTTCACCACAGTTGTGACCATTTTGTCTGAGGGGGATGGGGGTAAGTAGTGCTTGCATTTTTCATGCGAGGGGAAGGTATAGGGTCTTCCGGAAAAACCAGCTTAACCAAGCTACATATTAAGCTCTATTATTTATATTGAAATCTACCACTTTAAAGTGAATTGGGTTACTAGGAATTTCATTACTGAATACTAACTAAATACTTGTTTTCTCCACTATTTAAGAAAGTTGGTTTAGATTAAGGATTTTGACTGTAACCTCTATTGGAACTTGTTAAACATATTTCCAATTTCCAATGTATTATTCATAATTCCGACAAAAAAAAGATTTGGTAATGCGGCGCCATATAATAGAATTCAATTTAAATCGTAATACACATTTCAACATAAATAGCAGCTAATATGGATTAAATAATGCAGGATTTAACAATCAATCTTACTATGCATTTGACACCCATAGACGCAGAAATAAATGTGCCGGACACGCTCACAATCCTCCGAATAGTGCGCCTGGTCCGGGTCTTCCGGATCTTCAAATTCTCCAGGTGGGACTCTATTGAGCTGAAAAGATACACTGATTTTGATATCGGGTCCAATCCACGTGAATAGACACTCCAAAGGGCTCCAGATCCTTGGGCGGACCCTTCGAGCTTCCTTTCGGGAACTCGGCCTCCTCATGTTCTTCCTCGTCATTGGGATCATTCTCTTCTCCTCGGCAATGTACTTTGCCGAAATTAATCAACCCTCCAACCAGTTCACTTCAATTCCGGCCTCATTCTGGTGGGCCGTCATAACGATGGTAAGAAAAGGTTCAAACTGCTTGTACTTAAGCCCATATGCCCAACGACAGCACAGCTATCACATTTTCCATTTTCATTTAGACCACCGTGGGATACGGAGACCTGACCCCAATAGGAATCTAAAGATACATTATTGCGGCCGAAATACTGGGCTGAGCCAAAGTATCGAGATCTGGGAACGAAATATTGCCGAATTTCTAAATTTTGTCATTTTAAAGATATTTCGGTCCGTGAAATACTTTGGCCCGGTAATTTCGGGGCTCCACTGTTTCGGCCGCAATAATGTGTGACCCCTGTAACTCCAGGCGTTTGGGGAAGAGTGGTTGGAGCCCTTTGTGCAATTGCTGGCGTCCTCACGATTGCCCTCCCCGTTCCCGTGATCGTGTCCAACTTTAACTACTTCTACCACCGAGAGTCCGACACGCGGGCCGCTAACGAGAAAGGGATCTGCAAGTACATCGAGGAGTGTCCGTTCCGGCCCACCTGCGGGAATACCCGGCGGGCCAGTAGCCGCCAATTTGATCGTGAGGGGGACGGAGACATTGTGAAGGTCGAGGCGAACTATATTCGACAAACCGCAGCAAGGGTCCCACTCAACCGACGTCTTTCCATGGACAGTCAGATCAATGCCAAGAAAACGAACCGGAAAACACGAATTCAGTTGAACAAGAAGAAGAGCACGAGGTCCGTACCAAGTAAGCTGACAACGGGATTGTAGTACTATTGCATACAATTTAAATATTAGATCCACACACATGTTAGATCTAATTGATTTCCTGCCTTGCAGACTTCAGGAGGGTTTGAGATTCAGATTGAGAGGGCCGCTGGAGAATTGATTCGTCACTGTCACTTACTACAATCTGCAAAAATACCACCCAATATTTGTCAAAACGCTAATGATTGTGAATAAATAAAAAGTATTAAACCTATACCATTGGCTCATGTATTACTATTGGGTGCGCGCTTAAATGGACTTGGCATTTTATTACTCGCCAAAAAATATCGCAAAGCCAAATAGGCAAAATGGATCAAGTATTAGATTTTGGACAAATAGTTTTGTCGTTTTAAATGGAAATCATTCCCGATTCATATTCCCCACGGGACCTGATTGATATTGTTTGGTTCACATCTAGACCATTTCCATACTTTTGGGCCAAAGTTTACATTTTTTGCGTGTAGCAATAAATACGGACTTCAAAACTTGCCTTTTATAAGCTTACCGTAAAATATAAAGTACTTGCACAGACAGCCTATCCTTCTTATATCTTTATTTGTTTGTTCCAAAAACACCAAGACGAAATTTCACACGAACAAAATAAACTTTAATAAAAATGAAATATTTTCATGAACAAAAATGTTTGCAAAGGAAACGTTTTCTGTAGAAATTTGTAATCATAGAAAAAGCGGATTTCGAGCCGTGCCCCAGCCCACATGTGCACTTTCTGCCGCGTTCATTTCAACCTCAAGGGGAGAATTCTGTTGTGTAAATAAAATTGAAATCTATTTACTATGTACTAAGTAATTTGTTTAGATATAGATTGAACGTTGTTGATTAGAAAAGGCAAATTAGGTATTTTGTGGAAGCGGAGGCGTAGGTGAGTATATTAGAAACCTTAGTTCAGCAATACAGTTTATACATATATAATATGACATACATTATACCTTTATCTTTTAATTTGCTTTTTCTTCTGTTGCACTTATATTATTTTGAATTGACTGTTTGACTTTAGCTAACCTCTGACATACTTTCGGTTTCAGATTAAAATGGCCCATATGCTGAAGAGATCCTGCCTAGGATTGACGAGAGCTCTGGCCCAACCCCAGGTACTTAACCAGTAGTAGTAGTTACTAAGAACTAACTTCAACTTACGATAACAATTTACGAATCATAATAGTGTCAAGTATGTGTAGTGAATTCCTAATTAAAAAATATAGCATTTAGCCGCAAAAATGGATAGACTTCGGATGAGTGATGAGTGTATCCTACGAAAAACTGTTGAACTCTGTATATAAAATCAACCTAACTCTTGAATTGTTTAAGTTTGGTTAGGTTAGTTTACAGCTTTCGAGTGTAGTAATTCGCTACAACTAACCAATCGTACGACTCGGAGCGCCATGGTATAGGTTAGCTTTTTAGTGATTACGATTCGACTACGCAGAATACACTGTAGATATGTACACCTGAAACCTTTAATACTTGCGTTATAGCTTCTTAAAGTAAGTACTAATCAGTGCTTTGGGGTCCCTTGCAGCCAAGTATTTTAAAGGAGACGAGGCGGTTCCTCAATGTTCATGAGTACGTGAGCTACACAATCCTCTCAGAATATGGGATCCCCGTTCCAAGGTTTGGGGTGGCATATTCTGCCGCGGAGGCCCAGAAAATTGCTACGGACCTAAACACAAAGGACTTGGTAATTAAGGCCCAGGTCCTCACCGGAGGTCGGGGTAAGGGACATTTCAGAGGAGGACTAAAGGGCGGTGTGAAGCAGGCATTTACGTAAGAAATATGGCACGCAATTTTGTCTGGATAAAGAATTGGGTTAAGGGCGCGCTGGAATCTCCAATAATGTTGATTCCGTTTTTACGTATCGCAGACCGGAAGAAGTTGGAGAAATAAGCGGGAAAATGATTGGAGACTATCTAATAACGAAGCAAACTGGAGAGGCTGGACGAATTTGTAACTCGGTCATGATCACAGAAAGAAAATACTTGAGGAAAGAATACTACTTTTGTATTATGATGGAGCGAGCCTTTAACGTGAGCTAATTTGAACTTTTGTTTCATGACTATTAACTTGTTCTGGTCTCAATTTCTAATTCATATTCATGCTCTTACAGGGTCCAGTTATCATTGCTTCATCGGAAGGGGGTGTAAACATTGAGGACGTTGCTGCCGAGAGCCCGGATAAAATTATTAAGATACCCATTGACATCATTGAGGGTTTTACTCCCCAAAAGGCCCTCAACATTGCAAAAACATTAGGTTTCGCGGACCGAGCTGAAGAGATCTCCAAACTCTTTCTAAACTGCTATGAGTTGTTCACAAAGACGGATGCCCTTATGGTTGAAATCAATCCCTTGGCTGAAGATACGAATGGTCAATGTGAGTTTTGTAGTTTTTAACTAAAAGCTATATTAACTGACTACATTTATTGTTTTTGTCGTAGATATGTGCTTGGATGCAAAACTAAAGTTTGACGACAATGCGGAATTCCGTCAGAAGAAAATTTTCGCCCTTAGGGACTGGACTCAAGAGGATGAGAAGGAGGTTGAGGCTGCCAAGCATAATTTGAACTATATTGCTCTGGACGGAGACATTGGTTGTTTAGTCAACGGGGCGGGTCTGGCCATGGCCACTATGGACATCATTAAACTTCATGGCGGGAGCCCTGCCAATTTCTTGGACGTTGGTGGCGGAGCTACTGCTCACCAAGTTAAGGAAGCCTTCAAGATCATCACGGCAGATCCAAAGGTATGCTATTGGATTATGAAGAAGGCTAAACTTCATATTCCTACAGGAGAGAGTAAGGATTTAATTGTGTGTTGCGTTTTTGCTCAGGTCCATGCTATTATGGTGAACATCTTTGGTGGAATTATGCGTTGTGACGTTATTGCTGAAGGAATCATCGCGGCCGCCCAAGAACTCAACCTGAAAACGCCCATAATTGCCCGACTACAAGTTAGCACATTTAAAGCTTCCATAATTTTTACAGACTGGCTCGAAACAGTAAACAGTGTTATATTTTTATCTAACTTATTTTCCAGGGAACAAACGTTGATGATGCTAAAGTCCTAATTGCGAGCTCAGGAATGAAAATCCTACCATGCGACAACCTGGACGAAGCTGCCCGCCTCGCCGTCAAGTTGTCCAACATTGTTAAGCTAGCCAAATCAGCAAAAGTGGATATTAACTTTGAGATCCCTCTTTAAGTTCATCCAGCGGGTCCCTTGCTTACCTCGTAACCTAACTTATTTACGTCAATATTATTCAGTAGCATCCTAATTTGATGAGCTAGACACGCCTATCCTCCATTCATGAGAACAGAAACAAATATAATCCCAAATTGGGGCATAATTATTAAATATTTAAACTGTGGTGGACGAATGTACTAAAAAGTATTATGTATAGGAAGTAGACAATTGTACAGAATGGTTAATCCTGATCCGTAACGGACTTCTAGAGTTCCGGTAAATGAGTCCTCCTCAAGCAATGTGAGTTTTGTTGTTCCAAGTGATAATTATATGCACGTTTTCGGTTACTCTGTTTAATCGAAGTTGGTACCGGTACCCCATAAAAAGAATTGCAAGTCAAGCTTTTAATTCTTAGTTATACATGGTATAGCTGTAGCTTTGTCCACCACACTGGTCAATGTTAAGCGGAATCCTAAATGAAAAGCTTAGTCAATAAAAAAATTTAGTATTTGACTGGCCTGGGCAGACTGAATTTCGTAAAGGTACTTTGCATGATATATAAGTCTATCTTTACCTTCTGCCAACTGTTACCTCTCAATTTTAGATCGTAAGCTGAGCCTGACGCCTTGTCCACTTGACCACTTATAGTGCATATGGAAATGTTCGTATCGTAATACTGAATTAATTTAGGCGTGACGTCAGTTAGTTTTCACCAGGACGTAGCATTCCAAAGGCGCGTGTCTCCCGTACTAAACAGCTTGGATGGCTATGCTGTACAAAATTATGGCGCTCGTGGTGGGTAGCATTTCTGCGGTTCGCTTTGGACCCTTCTGGCTTAAGTAGCTCGCCTCTCCCCGCTTTTTTATTGTGACTTCTGACGGCCGAAAGGCCATCTTTACTTCGGGACTCGGAGCGACGAGATGAATATTCAGCGTTTCTGGCCCCCAGTGAGATATTAAAATGCAAGTGGAGTCAACACCTGCCAATCATCACCTTTTTATGCAAAATGAAGGGAAAGACAGAGAAGCGGCGGAGCTGGGGTCTTCGAATAACTTTTCCTGGCCTTATTTTGAATCCGCCAGACCTTAATAGAATATAAAAATTAAATCGTCGTGGGAGGACATGTCTCCTCAGGGAATCTTTTTTAAAAGGCAAGTCCTATAAAAAGGGAAGTCCGAGCCGTATGAAGCCTCAAAAGTTAAAAATTAGTCAAGCCGAACACACACAATATTTACGCAGGAGAAAGTTTTGAAATTTAGTGCTTTCACTCTATTTTAAAATGACACAATTAACGCTATTTCTCTCAGTTGTCATTGTGGCCACATGTTGCTTAGCATTGGGATACTCACAGGCCCAGGCAGCGAATTCAGGCGGTGGGGTCAGTCAAGGGTCACCCAAGAAAGTCAGAATCCTTGGTCCGGCAGCCAGCCGTGTTTATCGCCTCCTGCACTACGGGGTAAGGGTCATTGAACAAAGTAGACACAAATACAATATTCCTACATTGTCAATTTGTAATTAAAAAGGAGAACGAACGCATAAGTCTAAGAATTTGCGAAATATTTGGAAAATCACCACTGCTTGTTGTCTTAATAAAAACTAAAAATTGCTCAACCAAACACTACATATTTAGATTGTGTGGTGATTTATTGAAAATACAAGTCAATTACATGCATCAACTTCTATTATGCAGTAGTGCCTTCAGAAAATTCAATATGATTGTTAGAAGGTAAAGAAAAATTGTGACACGCTTAACGCCATTATTAAGTTTTCAGCTGAGGGCTGAGGCCCAAACGCTAAGCGAACTGATTTAGCTGGATAGTCGTTCCTACCATCAATTTCCACCTATTGAACTTTACTAAATCATATTGTTCGGCGGTTTGGGGCAAACATATTGACATTGGCTTGTAGATACTATTTGAAGCATACCCAGAAATGAATTATTTACCCACGAAAGGGTTTAACTTAGTCTAAGTAGATGTTAGGATTCATTCTTTGAAGTCTTTCCATTTAGGCTAAGTTGAATACTTTTCCGGCTAAATTGTCTATTTTTGTGACAGCACTACTTGCTATTAAGTCAGCGACATTGTCTTTTTTCAGGCTGCTAATGCCGGGGACGACGACGACATGTTCCTTGAGGACGAGAACTACATGCAGAAGCGACAGTATGATGACTACGGCCACATGCGATTTGGAAAGCGACAGTCCGGAAGCAAAGGAGGCGACTTTGATGACTATGGTCACTTGAGATTTGGAAAATAAGTTTATAGTTCATACTCTGTCCTAAATAGTAGAATAGCAGTACCTAAATAAGTAAATTCATTTTACAATAGTTGTTATGTACGCACGCGTGTAAATTATTGTTTACAAGGACCCTACTCGCATTTGTATGGAGGAGACATTTGCATTCTAAAGACTAATCATATCCAAACCTAAATGCATGTTCTATGCTTTACATTACAATATTTTAGTAGCTGGTAGACGCTGTACAGAGTACAATATTAGAGCAGGGTACGTCGTGCTCGCTTTGCAAAAGGTTGCTGTAAACACGTGTTACCAGTAGAATTTAGTATATTGAGTATTTAGTGAGGATTAGTATAGATTCTGGTCTTATTAGTTCAGTTATTGAGCCCAAGTGTTTAAGAGATCTGTAATATGCTTTTGTGGCTGAACACATTACGAATTTCGCATATTAAAAATACAACTCTTAATCCGTGAACTTCACTTAAGACGAGCTTCATTATTGCTATCCTAAATCCCAAAAATATCCAATTTAACCACAAACGTTCTTGCTGAACAGTGTTGATTTAGACAGCAAAATATATATCCATATTGTTCAAATAGCTCAAGGATACGGATTCCTGATTAAAGCTTTCTACTGTACCTAAATGTTAAAGCCTAAAGTATGAAAGAACCTTGTCTGTTTCCCGTATTGTACTATTAAAGAATAAGAATAAAAGACTCCGAAGTACAATAGATGCTGTTGTATATTAAGCTACACTGTCTACGACGGATCCCATGGTAGACAAAATAGACGGCCTTAGTCCCGATTTAAGGTCTTGATTTTAAGGATGAGAGCCTAAGGACTCGAGAGTTACAAAGCAAATAATTTGCATGACAAAGTTGAAGACGACAGGAGGAAGCTTTTTCCGGAGAAAGTTTTTGAAGGGCCTGCCTGTTCCCAAGAGAGCCCCGAGATGTGAGAGAGATACGTAAATACCTTTTCGCCAGTTCCCAGCTCCTTCCTATCTCCCTCTCTTCATAATCTGGCGTCCGTGAGCTCATCAACATGCTTAATTTTATTCACCACTCCCAGCATCCTCCTATGAAAGGAAATTGAATCCGCTTCCCATATGGAGACAGCGAGCTCTGAAATAGAATTTGCATTTTTTTACAGAATGCGGGAACCTCCAATAGTATGCAGTTCCTAGTTCCATGAGGTGGGAACTAACATAAGCTCAGGTTTCTGGTTGAACAAAAAGGCTCCTTTTGGTGATTGGTGGATTTACGATCTGGCAGAAACAAGCCTGGATGAAACGTAGATGATGAGAGGTTCCAACGTCAAGCATCCACAATCAGTAAATAATCGTAGGAAAAAACCGTAGCTTTCTATAATTACAGATTTCCCGTAAAGGACAGCCCTCTCACGCCCCCACCTGAAAGCTTAGAGGAGAAAGTCAACTTTCACCATATATTAACAGATTTGGTTTTTGACCATAATCCTACTGCATAATTAGACCCGAGACCTGGTACAGAAATGAAGGCCGAAAATTATTACTCCGCGGTCTAATGAATAAAGGATTTCCTGGACTACCTCAGACCCCAGCCCAGTCCCCCATGATTAGCATAGTAATAAGCTGGCGGGTTTCGTTTTCGTAGCCTGGAACCTAGTATTAAGTTCCCACGGCATATGCCTGAGCCCTACGCCGTATCCGGAAGGCTGTCTTAATACATCAAGCCCCTTAACGACAACCACCGGTTAGGCAAGAGCTCCTCCGACCTGCATGCCTTCCGAAACTATTGCTCAGGAATTTCATAAAAGGCCCAACCTAATTCCCCCACAACCCTTTGTTTCCATCAAGTTACTTAGGCCTGAGCTGGATTAGTAAGAGAGCCGCGTAACCTCGCCAGCAAAAGGAGGCTGACTTGGCCAATTCCGGCCCGGCTCCAGTACTGCAGATAAAGAGCGGGGCAGTAGTGGAAAAAAATCAATGGCCAGACTCGGGCCCTCCCGGAACCTACGTGAGGCTATATGGGGGCTTAAGCACGCTGCCAGGGCATTTCTGTGTGGAAAAAGGCGGAGACGTGGGTCTCTGGGTTAGTTGGCCGAGGCCTGAGTTTAGACGAGCATGGCATGGGCCTGGCTCCCCAAGTGCTAGCCTCCAACTGACGCATTCTACCAGTAAAACAGGCCAAGGCGTGCTGGACAGTCCCATTGTTAATATACCCAATACCCTTCAATTGGGAGTATTTTTGGTTGGGAACCAAAGTGTCATATCTGGCTCTCTTTTGTGCTCTGCGTGTGGAGGGTGAGTGTGGAAGGGAAGCCTTGCGCTGCTGGACTGGACTCAGATAAATGCTCTTTGGGCGAGCCATTATCATTATCCCGGTCATGCAATAGAGACTACATGCTAGTCTGCCACTCTTTTGTAGTCCAGTAATCTAATTGGCGTGAATAGAGATGGATCTAAAGCTAAAGCCACGTAAGTGAATTACATCAATTTATGACGCTAAGGGATGCTCATCGTCCAATTCAATCCTTCTGAAGGTCGGATCTTTAAAGGAGCTCAGCTCAGGCTCAGAGTCCAATCCAATGTTTCTGTGACTGCTGGTTACTATTTATGTAATGCCTGCTCAGCTCTGGGTCCTGTCGGCCTTTCTATGTGAATATAAATACTGCATTTAACCCTTTCGAGCCCTATATTTATGTGCATCAGCTCTGCCGCAGCGCATTTTTGGCTCTGAAGCGTATATAGCAGAGGAAATTACACGAGTGCCAAAGTGCCAAATAAACTTCAGTTAAACTGCAATAAATATACCGGCACTCAATCAGCACTAGCAGGCGGGTCTGGTTTCTTTTCAGCTACTAGCTACTATAAACGCACTCGTGGAAAACTACGATTCCAGTTTTAGTTACATTAGCATGCATTAGGTTGAAGAAAGTAGTGAGTTCTGGGAATACTTTGCTCATAGTCGTACAACTACGATAGGTAAGATTTTGAACATTGATAATCTAACTAGCACATAGCCGAAAATCCGTAAGTGCATAGCAATAACTGTTTAAATGTGAAATATTATTTATCCAAATTATTACTTTCCAAGACGAAAGAAAACGCTATTGGTAGCCATGCCGCGTAGTTCAGACAAAATCATAACCTACCGGATTTCATACGCTACTTCTGAGCACTTTTGTCCGTCCTTTCAACCGACGTCCATTTTCAGTACTAACTTTAGTATAATGCGTAGTTTCGAGTTTCCAACTTCAGGAATAATATTCTTTGACCTCAACTATTGACCGTCATTGGATTTTACAGTAAGAAGAAAGTTACAATAAATTCAATAGTACTTTTTTTTCTTTAATATTGTATTTATATAATGAGTAATTACAATCACTCAGGCAAAAACAAACCGTTCCTCATTCTGCTTGCTAACGCTACCAATAGCCAGAATCCCTGAAAATATACACTTTCTGGATTTTTAGTGCAGGATTCAATGTAGGCGTTTTCATAGGCAATTTTTTGCACAAAGTTGCAAATTGAATTTGTATAGAGTGAGCGTTTAACCTTGTTCTTCTACATAGTTTTGCTCTATGTATATACATGCTAGATGGCATGCCTTCTAGTAATATTAGCGACTTTTCCTGAACACACCTCCTTCATTCCTCAAGAGGACCTTGTTGAAAGAAACTATAAAGGACAGCACAAAAGAATTCTGTCAGCGTCGCCTTTGCTCTCTAAACCAGCATTTCCCTATAGATTTCCAAAGTAGAGCCCTATTTATAAAGCAGACTATAATGGGCCTACCAGACCCGAACCAGGGCACTATTTTTATATGTAGTAGCTAAATATAGTAGTAGGGTCCCGTCTCGTAGGTTCGGGATCCGAATTCCACCTTGTCTGCATATACTGAAAGGAAGCGGGAGCGGGATACGTGATCTGATCATATTATGCCTCTCAGACCCGGGGCGGGGAAAATAGAGGAGTTTCTATGCAAAGTAGAAACAGGGATGCATTACAAAAAGACTGCTGGATTCTGAATGGGCATCCTACTACTACGTTGGAACTATGGAGCTTCTACGTCGCTTCTTTTCCTACATTCATCCCAGGGCAGGGAGTGACAGGGAACTTCCTCGTCCTCTACCATTAGGCCGAATTCGGAATGTAGGTTGCCCGGCGAGGCCTGTTAGGCAATCTGTCGACTTTGTAATTCTCCCATCTTCTTCCAGGAGGGTTATTTATGTATCTCTTGAGGACCTAATGCTCCTCTTAACTTCCCCTTTAGAGCCCGGGGTCCGGGGCTCGTATCTATGCCAATGGCCAAGGGCTTAGCCCGTAGCAAGTTCCTGCTAGATCTGGGCCCACCGGGTGCCACTCTTGTTTGCCAAACCTAAGTGCACTTCTGTGCAGAAAGAAAGCATTAGGGTTTATTGGAATGCCCTAGTGGATACAAAAGGGTCACACGAGGACTCTCATTTAAAATTTGAATTGTATAAATAAAGTGTATATTTGTAATTTGCCGAAAGAGAAAATTCGCGTATTTTCAATTCAAAGGGCGACCGTTTACACTTTCAACTTATTAGCATTTGTGCCGTATATTTTTAAATTAGAATACTTAGTAATCGTAATTAGTAAATCAACAATGACTTTCTGTGGTTCGAATCATGCGACCCAGAGTCAGATTTGACCTATCAGTATTTTAAAACAGAAATATTAAATTGTTTTAAAGTGTAAAATGCAAAAGGTATTTTACTTTACCAATATTTCGCTCTGTCAGCAGTAGTGTTCCCATTTGTCACGTGTTGAATTTAAGTTAGTATTAGTACTGCCCAATAATACATAGTTGCATAGTCCAACACGAAATACGCAAATAATCAATACGTGGTTGAACAATTTTAGTCGATTTTATACGGGACTCATAGCAGACCCGAGTCATATTGATTGTTTGACACCTAGATTTGTTAATTTCCGTAGTTTGTTTTGGTCTAGTGTCTATAGTTTGGGGTCACATTAAATACAAGTGGATTTCCCCATTTGACAGTTATTGGCATTGGCTACTGGTAAATTCAAACCCTGTCGGAGGCCATTCGGATTACCAATTATGCCGAAAATTACTTTCCCCCGGTTGGCAATCGTGTCCAGAGCTTTTGCGAAATCGTGTGGCTTCGCACAGGAAATTGGAAAAGTAAACACTCGCCTGACGAATTATGTATAGCGGATAGCTAATACCTTCTAGTTACGTAACGCTGTTGAATAGACTTGATTTGTGTAAAAAAGTAAGAGTGAAAAGTGTGAAGTAGTATATCCTAACTTATTATTAGGTAAGTACTTGGCACAAGGTGTGGAGTAGTCAATATTCTAGATGAGAGCCGTTTAAGTGCTATGAAGTATTTGCACAGCTCCAAGCATTTCCCGGTAAAAGCTAGCCTTAAAGCCCTAATGTCAGTGATGGCTCATGGAGGAACAGACAAGGGCCTGAATATTACATGAGTATCTACTATAAGGACTATGACTATACGCAAGGTATAGAGCGGAATTTCCAACTCCCAAGGCGGAATAAAGTCCGCCCATTATATCCTGGACAAGCTCAAGAGTCACTCGAAGTTGACTCCGTTAATGACATCTGACACCTGAGGACTTGTTAACCTGCCGCCTGCCTTTTCTTCCTCATTGAACCTGTACTCACCTTTAATTTGCATAAAGGTTGGCGTAATTAAGTATTTGACTCTTGAGTCGGTACTTCTCTTCTATGACTTCTTAGATATAACTTTAATTATAACTTATACATATAATACATTATATAAGTGTGCACTTAAAGAACAGTTATCAAAATAATGGCATTTCGGCTTAACATTATGTAGATATAATGTCCCAGATTGTTTAGGAAACTGTACAGTATGAGTATCTGATACTGACATTGACAGCTCAGTTTGGGAAGGCCAATTTATTCTATGCAAAATTTCATAGTGAAATCCATTGTTTTACTTCTTACTAAAGATTGGCTCGAAAGCGACATGCTCCTCAGAACGCTGCATTTGTTTTATACTACATTGTGATGGATATGTAAATGTTAATTTAAATACTAATTTAAAAGATGTGAGAAATCACGAAATCCATGGTAAGCTTATCGCTATTTTCGAAGCTGCACTGATTAAATTCGACTGCCCAAACTCACCAGTCAGTATGCATACTTACCAATTGCCTAAACAATCTACAACAGCTAGTGGATTGCTCAAATTTGTAAATTGAAAGTTATGTGACATTTTGGGGAATACGGAAGGATAATTGATGATTGGAATAAACTTTCTACTTCTTCCGTGGAATAACTTCTTAGTCGTAAATAAGTGCATGCTCATGGACTACATTTGTGAGGGGAGTGGACTGACTAGGGTTGGCAGTTGGCCCATGAATTATTCCAATCTATTTGAGGCTCTATCGTTTTACGATAAATCATGAGCCCCTCCATTAATCATTTATGCATTTAGAGGGAGCTCTTGGTTGGAACTTGGAATGGAAGGGCAGCTCTACATTAATATCCTACGTTTCAGCAAAGTATTATTATAACAAGACAAAGGTTTTGGTATTCAGAATTCAGACAATGCAATGGTGAAGGTCCAGGCTCCAGGCATTTATATAATTGCATACTAGGGATTGTATGGAGGTCTTATGTGCATAATGGAATGAGACCCGAAGGATTCTGTTTTTATAACAAATAAATTCTTACATGAGGATGAGAGCTTGTCCTTGAACCACTGCGCTGTCTGTATAGCCGGAGCCATATAATGCAGGTTTTTTTGGCACAGGACCACGGGGGTGGTTTTGCAACAAGATAGGGACAGGATCCTGAAAAAAAACATAGCTGGATATAGCCATCGTTGCACTCAAGTCTTGGACATACGGATACCCGATGCTAATAGTCTATTCGCCTCGGCCTGTCAATTATAAACTTATAAAAAT
Source organism: Hypogastrura burkilli (assembly GCA_034696285.1). Lineage (NCBI taxonomy): Eukaryota > Metazoa > Arthropoda > Collembola > Poduromorpha > Hypogastruridae > Hypogastrura > Hypogastrura burkilli. Next base: position 27,610 of record JAQFZY010000429.1, read on the forward strand.
ATACCAAGAATCGCGCACTCAATGTATGGCGTTTTGATATTCAGTTAGCTTTCGCTGAAAATAGTATACTTAAAGATTTTGACCTCCTAACAATGTTTATATCACCGATACAGCGGTATGACAGCTCCTTGACCCTCTACTGGTCAAATATCCGACTTATGGACACTGTGACCATATATTACCCTACAAATCTTACGTAAACCTACCAAGTTTCAGCTAAATCCATCTATATTGCATATTTTTCCCACGTGACCTATGATTGGCTCGTAGAAACCTTCGGCTTTTAGGGTCATTTACAGATTCCTCAGGAGGTCAAGATATATAAGTCTACCAAGTTTGAGCTAAATCTTACTGAATACCAAAAAGCCATACATTGAGTACGCGGTTCTTTCTGTATACTTACCCGCTACGACATGCAATAATAGTGCAATCCAACTATTTTTAATCAAGGATAATAATTATCCGGTAAGAGCCTGGAGGGAGGTGGTATGGAGGTTGTAGCTTTAAAATAAAGCTGAACCTTAAAACATGCAGGTTTGGGCCTAAGAAAATTGGATATTAAATATTCTGAATATTTTGGAGGCAGTGAGGCTAAATAAGCCTGAGCTCAAGGGAGTATCATGTGTGCCACTAAGGGGCCATCCATAAACGACGTCGCCAAAAAAGGGAGGGTGGGGGGTCGGCCAATGCGACGAAAAGCGACGC
>JAQFZY010000430.1:0-28252 GCA_034696285.1 Hypogastrura burkilli
TTGGAATTTACTCATCCGGAATACTTGTCCTTTTTTGATTCTATAACAATAATTTGGTATAGGCATTGCCTATACCTATACCTGAAATATTTGGTATAGGCATTTGCCTAGTCGGCCTATGGCTGTGGGCGCCACTGTACACAGGAGCAGCTGACAGGATATACTTTTAATGCAGAATACAAGACTGGAAAACTCAAACAAAGCAAACTGAAAAACTGTTAAAGTTCAATTTATAATTTTCTTCTCTACAATATTTTCGTCCAAATTGTGCACGGCGCATTAGTAAGGCTTGCAAAAAAAAGGTGCAAGTGCGATTACAGTAAGAACCGTTGTTTTGCATACAATACATCCTAACCGTTGTAATGGCACTGAAGGGGATTCGTGTCCTGGAAATGGCCGGCCTGGCCCCGGTCCCTTTCTGTGGGATGATCCTTGCGGATTTCGGGGCTTCTGTGATCCGGGTTGATCGGGTGAGTCGAAAAAAAGCATGCCAAATATTCGTAATAATAGTGCTAAATTTCCCCAATTTTAGTAATTTATAAGTTTTAAAAGGCCATCTGTGTCTTAATTTCCTAGGTAAGTACTGGTAACACGCTGGACCGCCTGGCCCGTGGCAAACGGTCCATTGCTGTGAACCTGAAGGACCCCCGAGGTCAGGCCGTCATTGAGAAGCTAGCCAGAGAGTCTGACGTCCTTATTGAGCCCTTCCGCCCAGGTTGCCATTAAATTACCTGTACTAGACCGAACTCAGATTTTAGCTAATTTTGTAGTTTACTTGTGAATATTAGTCCTGGTATTAATATTAAATATCCTGACAGGCGTGATGGAGAAGCTGAACCTGGGCCCGGACAAGCTAATGGCCGCTAACCCGAGACTCATCTATGCCAGGCTCTCGGGATATGGACAGACGGGCCCTTATGCCTTTAAGGCGGGTCATGACATTAATTATGTGGCTATGTCAGGTAATTATAAATCAGAACTCAGGTTTAGATATTGTATTTCCAAAAAATTAGCATATTTTAGGGATTTGGGCTCAAAGCTATGCTTCTGGACACCATACTAATACTAAAGTCTTCCTTTGTGTCAAGGGATTTTGTCCAGACTTGGCCGGAAGGACAACGTGCCTACGCCGCCGATCAACCTCTTGGCTGATTTCGCTGGCGGTGGGCTTCTCTGTGCCTTCGGGATACTAGCCAGCTTATTTGAAAGGCGGACGTCGGGTAAAGGGCAAGTAAGTTAAATACAAATATAATCTAGAGTTGACTCAAATGGACAGATTTATCGTCAACGTCAATTACAGGTAGTGGATGCCAGCATGACCGAAGGGGCCGCCTATGTCAGTTCCATGATCTTCAAGAGCCAGGATATGTTCATTTGGGGAAAGAGAAGAGGCGAAAATATGTAAGGGCAAGGTTGTAAATTTGCATATGCGTAAAATTATGAAATTTGCCAATATGCCGAATTTCCCCAACATTCCAAAAGTTCTCAAGATTGTAAAGTAAACCTTTCCAAAATTCCAAATGTTGCCAATATTTCCCAATTTTCTCTGCAAAATAGCAAAGATGTATAATTCAAAATTTGCAAAATTTCCTAATTGTGCACAAATTCTAAAATTTCAAACAATGCAAATTCGCCTACAATTTCTAAGTTGTGCGAACATTTCCTAATTCTGCGAGCATTCTAAATTGTGCGAACATTTCCAAATTGTGCCAACATTCCCAAATTGTGTCAGCATTTCCTAATTTTGCCAACATTTCCCAATTGTGCCAATATTTCCAGATTTTTCCATTTCCTAATTTTGCCAATATTTCCAGACTTTTCCATTTACAAATCGCACCAACATTTTCTAATTGTGCCAAAATGTCTAAATTATGCCAAAAATTCGAGATTGTGTCACAATTTTTGAATTACTCCAAGTTCTCCCCCAATTTGGAAGAGATTCAAAAATTCGTGTTTGATTGTAGCCTGGACTCTGGAGCCCCGTTCTACGACACTTACGAGACGGCTGACGGTAAATACATGGCCGTCGGCTCCCTCGAGCCCCAGTTCTATGGAAGCCTTATGGAAGGCCTCGACCTCAACATTGACCAGATGACCGACTTTGCGGAGAGCCGTCCGCTTATAAAGGAGAAGTTCCTGTCCAAGCCCCAGGCGGAATGGGTAGGAATATTTGAGAGGCTGGATGCCTGCGTGACGCCCGTCCTTGAGCTCGATGAGGCTCCGACACATGAGCAGAATGCCTTCCGGAAGTCCTTCCTACGGAATCCTCATACGGAGTCATGGGACCCTGCCCCCGCCCCAAGGCTCTCCAGGACTCCAGGAAAGGCAGACCTCGTGGCCCCTGACCCCCGCGTGGGTCAACACACTCTAGAAATACTCAAGGAATATGGCTATGACTCGGAGACTCTGAAGAGCTTATTGGATTCTGGGACCGTGGAGGCCTTGGACACACTGTCGTCCAAGCTGTGATCAATGACTTGAAGGATTGTACCTACGCATTAGCACAATCAGCTCAATATTCATAGATATTTCCCATTTTTTATGCCTAAGTACAGGTGGAAGCGAAATAAAATACAATAATTAAGCCGAACAGCTTCTCCGCAACATGGTCATTTAATAGATTGCCTAATCAGTCCAAAGTTCAAAGTTCACAAAAGCACACTTTAAATCTCAATTCCAGGAACACAACAAACGAACTATTTGCATTACTGGGAAATATTTTCATACCTATTTTGCTTTGCTTTTGAATCTGTTAAGCAGTGTTTCGGGTATCACCAGTTAAGCAGTGTTTCGGGGGTGATATTTATCACGTGATAAATATCACCCCGATGAAAATGGTATTTGTATCACTTTTTATCAGTAAACGATAAATAAAGGATAAAAAAATGTGGAAAGTGGTAGAAAGTCGACAGACTGGTTTAAGCACCTCAATTTCTGTTAATTTCAGCCCTGGACAAGATCCGGGCCGAATTCAAGTCGGACACAGAGAGCCTGGCCCAGTCCGAAGCCGGCCTGTCAGTGGAAACCGGGAGCTCGGCCGTACCGCCAGCCGCCGCTCATCGTCACGCCTCCTCAACTTACAGGAGGGCCTCTCAGCTTGGAATAAGTAATCATCATGGGACATTTAATATTATTCTTACAATACTAATACTATATGGGAATCCTAAGCCATTCTGGACCTTCTATTCCTTTCCAGACATTTCTCTGGAAGACCTGCGGGCCGAGTCCCTCGGGTTCGGGGGCCGCATGGCCCTTGCCCTCTCCCGCCTCTTTGGGCGCTCAAAAGTGTCACAATCTGCTCCTACCCAAAATCCGCCGGATCCTTCAGGGGTCGGCACTTCAAAGAAGGGCCCTAATGCTCCTGGCCCCGCCCCTCCCGGCCCCTCCAAAGCCAAAGGGAAGGGCGGTAGCAAGGAGAAGGCCAAGGCTAAGGGCCCTCCGCCAGCCACAGTCAAAGTAGAAAACGAAAAGCCGCCTACAAAGGCTACCAAAGGAGGAAAGGAGAAAAAGGGAAAAGTTGAAAAGAAGAAGAAGAGTGATAGTGATAAAAAGTAGCCTTTTAATTCCGTTCTTGCCTTTAAGGCCCTTACGTAGGCACCTATATGAATGTATTTAGTACGTCTTGGGTTAGAGTTGACTCAAGCCGAACCCGAATTCGGAGTCCAGATGCTTAGGCCGGGCCTCCAGGATCCGCTACTGGCCGGAACGTAAACAATGAGATGCCGAGCACACATGCAGACCGGCACGGCACGCAGGTAGCTGGCTGGCTGGCTCTCGCCTTCAAGCCAAATAATATTGGATCCGGGAATAAGCACCATGAAATAATCGAATTTACTTTTGGGCGGAGACCTTTTGACATACTTTTATAGATTTATTCCTTTTTCCGGGACATTACTAGTAGGCTAGAGTGATTGTGCCCATATACATTCCCCACGCTTTCGGTTTTGGGTTATTACGGCTTACAGCACGGCACGTAAATACTACAACGCCTACTGGCTCCAGACTCTGTATTTATGCTTTATCGGCTCCCCTAAAAATATAGATTTTGGCCCATAAGGAAATACGGAAATATTGATGCTGGACGCAAGCATTTAAGTAGGTAAATTTATACTTCCAGGGCAGAATTAAATAAGTACTCGCCCTTAAACGCTAGGTTAGTTTTGGATATTTGGGCACCATTAACAAAACTAGTCATCAGGATATTAAATATGTCACGGCGCTGGAAGCGTCACGCTCTTACGGCTCTACGCTCTATCGCTCCACACATCTCCGCCGCTTCATAATTCAACATTCAACATTCAACGAGTTTTTATTCAAGTCCTTGTTTCCTTTTATTTGTTTTTATATAATAATTTGTAATTCGCTCGTAACTTTATTAATTGTAATAAGTAGTTAGTAGTATTGTTAAGATATAGTATTCGATGATGGTTGACTCTGTGACACGTCCCTCCACTCACTCCAGTAACTCTCATCCTGTGCTACAGTCAAGAGTAGTAGTAAGCACACACGAGCCCTGACCCATGCACGGGGTCAATAAATGCCGGAATTAATTTGTCCTAGGTAACAGTTTCAGGTGGTTTTTTCGGAATTAATTCAAGACTACAGTAACACGGATAATTCTCTCTCTCTCTCTATTGTAGTGACCTTCCCTACCTACAATACGTAAGTCTAACATTGTTCGTTTACCCGCCCACACTGTATGGGGGTCAGAGGGGAGTATGGATATCTAACAATTGTCGTATATATTACGTCGTTTAGCCCATAGCTAGAGTGTACACGAACTGTGGAATGATAAGTGCGGCATTTGTGCGATTTTGGCAAAAGACAAAGTATAAGTTTTGGGAGAAAGAATTGATTAATTTCTACGAATCCGGCTCTTATTGGTCAATCTCCTATTTATTTAGCTAGATTATTGCAAAGCATGGGCCAGCCTAAAACATTAAGCTAACTGCCGAGAATCCATAGCTTATTGCATATAATATTCGTATTTGTAGTTGGCTATTATAGTTAGTGGCTGGCAGTGAGTTACTAGACTTTCCCCGGCGGGAATGGATGTGATTAGGACTTAGGACCTACATAGAAGAGATGGGCTCCGTATTAGTCCTCCCGAAAAAATGTAGAATTTAGCACAAGGGAAAATGCGTTAGTGAGCAAATATAGATGTTGGGCACAAATTGTTGTAGTCGGTTTAGACGGGATTCGAATTCCATACCCTTTGGCTAACATCTAGATCTGCTCATTCTCATATTACTTGGTTTTGGGCTAAAATCTCTACTTTTTGGGCAGAATTAAATAGAAGCCGAAAAGGAGCCTTAGGTTAGGAGTTTGCATGGGAAGGAAGAGGAGGATTATAGCTTAGCACCATCTCAAGGACTTTTTGATTGTATACGTGTTTTGTGCTGCCGTAAGGCTGTTAAATTAGTTGTAGGTGGACCTGGCCCAGTTAACTCAATCCGTTAATTGTTAATAAGTTGTGTGTAAGTTCGTACCTTGTCATAATTTAGTAAGAAGTGCCTAGGTTGGGGCAGGGACTGGATCGATTAAAAGATAGTCAGTCCGATAATAATCCCTTTACACACCAGTAGTGCTCTGTGCTTATGTACATATGTAGTATGTCACGGCAAGAGCTCCCATGCTCGAATCTGTCACAAGTATTGATTAGGTTCACCAAACTGGCTCAAATTAAAGGAATAAATATTAAATTACGGAAATTCTCTTACGGAGGCCCAATAATTATAGAAGGGAGCTTGTAAATTCTCTATTGATTTTCGGGGTGTTTATAATAATTGCTCAAGACTCAGGCTGCCACGTCGTTCGTATCATTAATTGGATTACCATCTGCTACCTGTGTCTAAATTCTGAATGGTCATAAATCTGACGTTTAGCGTATCGGGATCGGACTATGACCCATGACCCAACAATGGGAATGTCTCATTAAATTAGGGATAGTGCGGGAAGGATGGAAGGACGTGTAGGACATTTGGAATCCTTGGTTCCGAAGGATTCTTTAAAAATTAGTAACTTAACTTCGTTAGGTATAATGTAGGAGGGTACTGGTAGTAACAGAACGATTAGTAGATCACATTCAGGTTAATGGACAATGGACAAATTGGTAGTAAGGGGTGAGCAAGTGGTGTTGTTCTTAAAGACTAAGAACCTAGTTAGCTACCTACGTAATTCATTGTATTACAGATAGGAATGGGTGGAAGATGATTTAAAAATGGGTCTCATTTAAACAATTAGCTTTCATACTGAAATTCCTTACTATTTCAATTAAATTCCATTACCAGTAACTACTGGGATTTCATTACTAAATGGGTTAGGCTCGTCACCTGAGTCCGATGATGGGCTGTAATTGAAGTTATTTTAAAACAAGTGTTACAGTCAGCTGATCTCAAACCTAAGCCTACTTCTTGAAATAATTGACCAATCAATTGAGTAGTAATGAAATCCCAAGTAACAGAATCCAACTTAAATGGTAATAGATTTCAATATAAATAGTAGCTAGTCTTTAAAAAGTCAAAGAAAGCACAAGTAAAGTAGTGACAAGGTTGAAAGGTCAAGGTGACTCTTTGAATCCAAAGGACATTGAAGTTTTGAACAGTTCGTGTGGAATTTAGTTTTTGTGGGCTTGAAAATTGGAAAGGTAGAAGTAAGTAATAGTACATACGTAGAAGAGCTCCGTGAATCGTGAACTTGAAACAACGCCAGAAGTAGTAAACTAGTTCATAGCTAGAATTATATAGTCCTTAGCACGGGGTGAGTTTCGTTAGGGGACTTAGTTGGTAGTATAGAAAGCTAGGAAGATTTCTTGATTAACTCCGGCTATGGGAATGACTATGACTCGCACTATGGGTGTGGCTATGATGACTGTGACTGCTGTGTGGATGGGGATTGTTGGCGGCGGCCGCTGAGGAGCTAGTTGAGACCGGGGTCCCGGGGAAGAGACAGCCGTTTAGGGTACAGACCAGCTTCCGGGACCCGGCATGGTTCCGGTGCTCACAGAGCCAGATCCCTTGCCAGGTCCCCAGGTTCAGCTTCCCGTCACTTATGGGGATCGAGAGGGATGAGCTAAGGAGGCATGCCTTGACGTGAGCAGGCTAAGGAAACAGAAACCAAAAGGTCAATCTTAGTTATTCCGTCATTCTCGATCACATGATACTCCTAGGTCACTCAATATGTAATTAGGGCTTACCATATCGTCAGGACCCTCACAAGAGTGTTTGTAAGGCAGTCCCTGTAAGAAATAGTTACATATGGCTGTTAGTTCTTGAACATTTTTTTTATTACACTGCTACTTTATAGTGGAATGTGGAATCTATTACCTACTACCTAATTGAACCGTGTTACTTGCGATTTCATTACTTTAATTTATTGGCCAATTATTTAAAGACGCCTCACTTTCAATGCATTCCTAATGACTTCCTAATCAACTACAACGCCTCAACGGACTCAAGTGAAGTGCAACAACGATTTAGTTATGAAATCGCATGTGATAGTAATGTAATTTACATAGTAGCAGATTGTAATATAAATAGCTTAAATTGATTAAATAACGCCCGCTTCTGAAGTTGAATGACTAAAGTACTATTACGTATACCTAGTACTACATACACGACGCAAACATAACCCTTGACCTACAGAATCTACTTAAATACAAACTAAGCTCTTGCACACGGACGACGGTTGATTGACATGCATTTGCGAACTACTGTATATGAATAAGCGAGGTCACTCCGTCTCACCTCAGGCACTAGTTTATTAAGCATCATCTCCATGTCATCTCTGACGTCTGGGTCCCAGCTCTCATTTAAAGCCAGACTGGCTGAAGTGTGCAGTACTGAAACGATCATAATAACAGCACCGTTAAGCCTCAGGTCACGCCTTGTCACATAACAATGTGGGCTCAACCTCAACTGCCATTGGACTATAGGGCATCGCTAATTAAACTAAATATGCCACGGTGTAGGCTACACTTACTTTGTATATGGAAGAGTCCGACGGTGAAGTTACAGAGTTCAGGGACCTGGCGGAGGATCTCCTCGGTCACCAAATGAACGCCGCGGTGCTGTGGGCGGAGATTGACCTTTTTCTGGAACCAGGCCGAGCCCACTTGGATCCCTCGACTCGAGGAGGCCATTATCACAATGAAATCGCTGCACGCTGGTCGCTGAGGGCCTAGCACTGGCTAGTGACCTTTCCTGGTCAGCTGACGCCCTCTGACCTCCTTCTTAAGATTTATGAACTTCCACAAACGGTCTCAGTCAGTCCCAATGCAAGCCCATCGTTCCATGACTTCACTTTGACCTTTGAACACCTCTGAATATTAGGATTATACATATATTGCTTCCTATGAGCAATAGCACCGTGACCGTGGCCAAGCCGTCGTCTTTGTCTCCACCATCTTGTGATCAATGATTGTCAGGGGCAGGGTTTCGTCTTCGTTCTTACGTCTTATGGAAGAGACTTGATTCAAAGGAGTAACTTGTAATTTCTACGTCTTGTCTTGAGCATGAGGTAAAGTGTTGTGAATTGAACGTGTGCACTAACTGACTAACTTAACTACGATTCGTAGTAGGTAGCAGACAACTGGCAGTAATAATTACACCGAAGGACAACCAATGTCACATGTTCTGGCTCCTGGCTCCTCGTCGTCTGGTCCTGGTGGCCTTCACATTGTGGGTTGGTGATCGTAAATAGGCGCCTATATTATGATCGAGACATAGAGTTAAACATTATTGCATTAATCATTAATTGTAATAATATAAAAATACAAATATGCTGCAAATTGTTTAGGAATTTCGACAGTATGCATACTGACTGGTTCTGGTAAGTTTGGGTAGCCGAATTCAACTTCATATTGAAATCCATTAATTTAGTTCTTCCTAAAAGTTCCCTGAATCATACTTGCGTGCTACTTCCAATGGTCCAGTTAATTGTAGAATGGGGCGCGTAGAAATTACTTACAAATCGAAATTCTGATTTCTCGCATATTTTGATTCCGATTTTGAAGGAATTGATAACAGTCCATTGTTAAATAAAACGGACCATTGGAAGCGCATCAGATTCTAGTTGAGAGTCAGACTGTAGCCAGTAAGTAAAATAACTAATGAATTTAAATATGGAATTTTGGACTGATTGAATTATAGTTCCCAAACTGACCAGCAGGACCCGGACCCTCCAGTACAAGTAGAAATCCCGTCCAATCCCTCCGAGTCTACACTAGTCTGAATTTACCTAAAGTTCTTGTTGAGACGGAGTGTTAGGCCCAATTGAAGGGTTGCGGGAGAGGGAGTCGGAGAAAGTAGTATTAGTGAAAGTATGACTTTGGCTATAATATAATGGATGGAGGAAGGCAGCAGCGGGGCTATACTGCTCCTATGCCCGCTCCCTTTGCGTGTCGTAAAGTATTTTGGCAATGGATCTTACGTACGTACGGCGGCTGCTGCTGCTGGCTCCCTGCTCCTGGCTCTCCAGGACAGGATTCGCAACTCTCTCTCCTATAATGGAACTGGAATGGCATACAAAATAGGCCTTCGGTCCATCTCTCCGCTTGCCTTACTTAAAAATGTATTCGATTTTCGGATTCTCATCTCCCAGCCACCACCACCACCAGCATAGCCTCTGAGGTTCTGCGACCGCCGCGGAGAAAGCAAGAGATGGCGAAGTTGGGACGCTCGGCCTGGCTGCACCTCCAGAAGGCCTCAACCAAGTTTTGAAACATTTATAGAATATTATATGCAGTGACCGGCCAAGTCCAACGCATTTGGAGCGCAAGACATTTATTTAATATAACGTGCTTAATTTTACTATAACTATACTCTAGAAGAATGCTAAATGTTAACATTTGCGCGGAGCGCAAGAAATTTATTTTATATAACGTGCTTAATTTTACTATAACTATACTCTAGAAGAAGGCTAACATTTGCGCGGAGCGCAAGAAAATTTAGTATAGCGTGCTTAATTTTACTATACTATAAATTTACTCTAGATCTAGAAGAATGCGAACCTATGTGCAAAGCGCAAGAAATATTTTTAAACGGAACAAAAACTATAGATGCCTACTCTAAAACACCGTTTGCGCGAAGCGATAGTAATTTGTCGGGAGAAAAACGAGACTGCAGTGTACCACACCACACTATGCAATATTTATTTTTCAAAGCGTTCGATTTAAAATTTCGAAACTGGCTTCGGCTTACAGCAAACTACACTGAGCAGAAGAAGCTGGCGCCAAGCGCAAGAATTTTTTTTTTCTAAATACTTTGTCTCTTTTTTCCGCAAAACTCCCCACCTAATTTCGTGTCATCTGGCGGCCCTAGGCAGGGGCCTTGATTGCCTATGCTTAAGACGGTCCTGATTATATGAAGAATATTAAATTCATTATCAGCGTAATAGTCGAATCTCCAATGGAGAAAGTTGCATATTCAAAATGCTCAGCCAATGCTCGGTGAAACCGTGTTTTTGATCGTGGTCAAAGTTTGAATTGGGTTGGAATGGAGTCGTGTTTGACCGATAAGTATGTTTCCACCGTTCACTACAACCTGGCTTGTTTACTTGGATATGAACTGTTTGGAACTTAAATATATGTATTCAGTTCGTCCTTAAGAATCCAGCGAATTGAGCTAAGGGACAATTTTAATTTTGTTGCCAGGACAACCAACTCACTTCTGTTTATTAATTTCCGCTGATCCGCTTAAAGCGCCGCTGCTGCTTCTATAGAACATTAAGTTTGAATGAGTTCTATATAACCAAGACTTGCTGTTCTCCTAGGATCCTTTTTGTAGAACATCCTTAAACCTTATTTAAATTAAGTGCCAGACCCCTCGAGCTCCCCAAAATGCTGATCAAGGAGTACCGAATCCCGATGCCGCTCACCGTGCCCGAGTACCAGCGCGGCCAACTCTTCACCATCCTCGAATCGGAATCGGCGGGCCGGGGCCGGGCCACCGTCTCCCACGTCCGAACCGAGCCGTTCCAAGACGTCCTCTTCCGCGGCGGCTCGGCCTGGTCTGGCCAACTAACGTACAAGAAGCTGAGCGCCAAGCCGCGCCTCTCCCGCCTCACCCGTGCCCTGGCCCCCAGGGGCTCCACCGAGTTCCATCAAATGGTCTGGAACGCCTTTCCCTACGTCCGGACCGTCCTGAGCAACCCTGACTACCTCAAGGACCGCTTCGTCTTCACAATTGAGTCCATCTACTTGCCCGGGACCCGGGACCAGGAGAACCCGTTCCAGCTCAGCCCGGCCGAGCTCGCGGCTCGCCAAGTGTCTTGGATTGACATTGGATATGAGCCGGCTGGCCGGGGCCGGGCCCAAGGGCCGCATCCCCGGAAGTTCAGGTCAAAGGCGGCGGGCCGGGGCCCGCTGTTGGGGAACTGGACCTGGGGGACCGAGCCCATGATGACCGTCTACAAGCTGATCACGGTCCAGGTCAAGGTCCCGGGCCTCCAGCGGGCTGCTGAGCGGATGCTCCATGACCTCTCTCGCCAGGGCCTCCTGGACTTTCATCAGCAGCTCTTCTGTGGGCTTGACCGCTGGTACGCCGAGGGCCTGGCCGACCTCATGTCGGCTGAGGACCGGCTCCGGACCCGCCAGGATTGGGTCATGTTGGAGGAGGCCAAGAAGCGGCGCGGAGGGCGGGCCTAACTAAATACGAAATCAGCACTGGACTATTCATTGAAAAATGTGGAGTTCTCAAGGGTCCGATACTTGGAAGTATCGTAAAATGAAAATTGGAGCACTCCGTTGTCATTAATAAATGCTGGAAAAATGAGTGAAATTCGAATTGAAAGTTTTGTATGGACGTTTGTATACTCCTGAATACACTGATTCTTGCTCTTAATATGAAATATGCCGTGTATGACTTAAGAATTATTTATAATTAATATCCCGTAATTTAGTCATAAGCCTCTGATATGCATAAACTCATACATATATAATGTATACTAATACTGGTAGCTTCGAATTTACTCGCTCCTGTGTAATTTGTTAGGATTTTAGTTTCGTTTGGACTACATTACAGTGCAATAATTGCGTAATCATTTCATCGGGGGAAATTATATCGATTTCAGCGGAACATTCACAATTCACAATTAAATTCATTAGAATAAAATTTAGGTTTGGTTATCTACATAATCTACAGATATATATATATACCTACCATTAGTCCATATTTTCGGTAAAGTTACTGTTGTTAATTACTAGGCATGCATAAATTAGTATCTGAACTCCGAACTATGTATCCGGATCAAATGTAAGTGTTAGCTACAGGCTACAGTACATCTGGGTTCATGTCATGTACCCATACTCAGGAAACATGTAGCATTTCGCGTTAGTTGCGCCGAGCAACCCAGGTCAAAACAAATCTAGCTATTAGACTCAATTCATTTGTTTTCTGTTTCGGACTATTTGTCTTTGGTTTTGGGTTAGTGTCGTGAAGTGCCCAATCAAAGCAAGAACTAATTTCCAAGCTATAATAATTCTTCCTGATTCCAGAAAGCAATAGACCGTGATCCGTAAGGTGAAAATGCACGGGAAGCTAACGAATAATCTCATCGAGAAGCTCTCAATCTCTCTCGTCCGAGAGTATTTGGTCCGGCGGGTAAGCCACACTACAAAATTCTATGTATGTTCACATGTACGTGCATAGCATTTATCGAGTCCGAATTATAATTCAAACTTGTCACTAGTTGATTTAATTAATAGCAATTAATTAATTAATAGGACCTGCCCTAAGTAACTGCATGGGAATGTACATTTAAAAGTGAACCATGTCGTACTTGACAGAACATGAAATTACATGGGCGGGCATATACCATTGGAGAATTTTCCGTATCAACTTGCCCCATTTTTTTCTATAGCGTTCTCTCAAAAAATGGCGCGAACTTTTAGACAAACGTAGAATAGAATTGGGATAGAGTCAACTTCATTTTTAGATAGCTTTTTCAAGAAAAAGGGCGCTAATTTGTAGCAAGCTACTACTGTATCGTATGTAAGTACACACACATTTCATACACACAGGCATATTTCGGTTTAATTTATTCCGCTGAATCTGAAACTATTTCGTCTTCGTCTAAAATCTATAATAATTTGTACCAATTATTTCCAGGACCTCCCCGAGACGGTCCAAACCCTTTGCCGGGAGACTCGGGACTGGGACGTGGCTCAGAAGAGCCCTACGAGCCGACGGGCCCTGGCCGAAGACCTTGGTCTAATGACCTGGATGCGTCTCAATAAGGAGACCCAGACCCCGCTCCTCTCCATGCTCGAAGTCCTCGTCAAGAGCTTCCTTCTGGAGCTCAAGCTCTTGGGCCACACGCCGCCGAAGGCTCAGCCGAACAAAAGAAAGCCAAGCAAGACCAAGAAGACCCTCAGTCCAAATACTAGGGAAAATAAAGATGACCTTCCAATCAAGGACCCTCCGGCTCTCCCTTCAGGAAGGCAGGAGTTTTGTATTGAGGAGTTCAAGAAGTCAATCAAGGACTTCTATAAGGACCACTTGAATAAGCGTAAGTATTTGTATATTTGAGCGTGGAATGTTTGAAAAAACGGAGCTCAAATAGCGGATACAAATAGTTTTTTAAAAAATAGTCCAATTCTAACCAAATGTAATCTAACAGAAACTTAATACATATCTTTATCGACTTAAAGATTATAAAATTAATAGTTGTGATGCAGCAAAAATAGTATTAGGTCAATATTAAGCCGAGAAATAACTTAACACAGCTTAAGTTAGATTAGGTTAGGTATGAATGGCTGAGGTTAGATTAGGTGTCACCAGGTTTGAGTAGCTTATTAGGTTAAGTTTGAATAGATTAAGCGTTGCTAAGTTTCAATAGCTTAAATAAGGTTAAGTTTGGCTAGGTTTGAAGAGCCCAGGTCAGGTAAGGTTAGGTTTGAGTAGCTTATATTAGGTTTGGTTGGGTTGAATAGCTTAGCTTAGGGTAGGGTTGGATATGTTTGAGCAGTTTATCTAAATTAGGTTAGGCTTGGATAGCTGAAATTAAGTTAGGTTTGGCTAGGTTTGAATAACTTAAGTTAGGTTTGACTAGGTTTACATAACTTAAGTTAGGTTTGACTAGGCTTAAATAGCTTAGGTTAGGTTTGGCTAGGTTTGAATATCTTAAGTTAGGTTAGGTTTTGATTGGTTTGAATGACTTAAGTTAGGTTAGGTTTGGCTAGGTTTGAACAGCTTAAGTTAGGTTAGGTTTGGATAGATTTGAATAACTTAAGTTAGGTTAGGTTTTGCTAGGCTTGAATAGCTTAGGTTAGCTTTGACTAGGTTTGAATAATTTAAGTAAGGTTAGGTTTGGATAGATAAATTTGAATAACTTAGGTTAGGTTAGGTTTGGCTAGGCTTGAATAGCTTGGACTAGGTTTGGCTAGGTTAAAAAAGCTTAAGTACGAACTCAACTTAAATTAGGCTTGAGTATCTGTCGCTGCGGTTGTGTTAGTTACGTTAGTTCTTTAGGCTAGCTTTTAGGCTAGGTTGTGGAGAATTTTGGATAAATTTGATCCTAATAAGTCTTACGCATTTAGCATTCCTATCCATTCGTTTTGGACTTATCGATACCTTGTAAATGTACCCACCAAAAAGAGCAATTATCTAAAGATCTATGTATATACATTCCTATACTGAAAATGATTCCTCTGACGCCTCCACCCATACCGACGGCAGGTGCTGGAATTAGCGTAAATAATGGGGAAATTCATATAAGCCTGTCTAGATAAGGAGGGGACAGAGTATAGATAATAGGTAATATGCGGGTTCCGGCGGGGCAGGCCAATAAATCGATCACCGCCCACAATACTTTCACACTAGGACTCGCCACATACTTTTACTTATGCGGGATTTCATCGGGATTTCTTAGGGAACCGAAACATTTGGCCTTGCCTCAACTGGAACGGCGGCGGGTTGTGGCATAAGCCTCAGACGCACCTACATAGACTAGACAGGAACGATAAGCTATACAGTAGCCAAAGTTTCGCCCATGTGCAGAATCTCGAACTTTCACCCGAAGGGGAAGAAAGTCTATTTACTCTTGGATTATATAACGTCAGGCTCCGTCCGTAGTAGCCGATTTGGAAGAATTACAGCCGGCCATCCATAAAGTGGCTCCAGCCCAGACCTATACTGTAGGAGTGGAGGCAGGCCCAAATTTTTACAATCAAGTGCTGCACGGCTCAATAATAATATTTAACAGAATTAGTAAGTGCGAGTAGTGGGTTCAGTATTTAAATACTTATTGGCAAAATGAATCCTATATTTCACCGAAGGAACCGGGGAACGGCTCATCAGAGCAGCAGCAGCTCACGTAAAGGCTTATATTTAGTCCAGCCCGAAAAGTATAGATTTTAGCCGCCTAAACCGCATTAGTGTCCAATATCTATATTTGCTCATTTTAATATTTTATGCATATTCACTATAATCTATATTTTTGGGGCAGCGAAGCGCTAATATTGCGTCAATGAACTGAAATGTCGACAGGATACTATATTTGTATTAATACAATATACGAATTAATAATTTCCCCCCTATTTTGTATTTATTTATAGAAAGCCGGATAATTGGGAGCCTCCATAGCCGGCCTTCCGAGGACCATGAGGAGGAGCCCGTAGAGCCGCCTGTCAAGGACCCGCCCACGCCGGACAAGGGCCCAAAGGTCAGTTTCGGGCCGGACCTCCGGCGGCACAGCCCCTCGGCCCAGCGGAACCTCTTCACAAAGTCTGGCTCGCGGCAGTCCAAGGACTCCTTTGACGGAGGCCAGTCGGTCCCCAGCAACCTGACCTTGGGTCAGAACCTCCTTGAGTCCAAGCAGAACTTGCTGGCCAGCGTGAGCCTGAGCCCGGAAGAGGACTCGATCCGACAGGCCGGCCAGCCCCGGCTCCTCGACCTGGAGAGCATGGCGGCGGATCCGATTCCGAAGTCGGACCCAAACCGGCTCGTGACCCCGAACCAGTTTCAGGATCGGAGGCCCAAGGCTCGGCAGAGCACGGTCCAGGCCATGGAGGCAGGGACTTGGCGGGACCTGAAGGCCCTCGTACTCGGCCCCCGTGGGATCCTTCAGGAGGGCTGGCTTGGACAGGGGTTCACCTTCAATCAGAAGATCCCCTTTGGTCTCGTCCAGAAGAAGGTGAGTTCATTGAAAGGGAAAATGGCTAAAAATTCATTTAAAAAAAAATATCTGAATGCTAATATTTCTTGTGAATTTTCTAGGGCGGTCCCTGTGGGGTCCTATCCGTGGTCCAGGCCCTTCTCCTCCGGAACCTCATGTTCGGCTCGGCCTATTGCCCTCCAGAGCACGGGCTCCCGGTCCCTGAGACCATAGTCAGCCCTTCAGCGACAGGCGGCGTGACGCTGCGAAGGGCGCTGGCGCTCGCAGGTGCCTTGACCGAAATCCTCTGGCGTTCTGGCGGCGGGGAGGCAGAGGCGGGGTCGGCCGAAGCCATGGCCATTGTCTGCCTCAATGGGACTGGAAGCCTTGCTCTGGGCCCTGGATCCGAGAAACGGGTCTTCTATGACCTCGGTGACCTCCGGACCTATGTTCAGATCAATCTCCATCGGTTTGACTGCATTAGCCTTGTATACTCGGCCGTACTGTCCCGGGGACTCCAGAAGTAAGCTTCTATTTAATGCTGCCGAACTATAATATATATAGGTCTTAGCCAAACAATTCCGAACCCGGACAAATGTAGATGTACTCCAAAGAATGTATGACTTGAGGCTGGACTGACTCAAACATTTGTGTCCAGAATTTATATTTCCTCATTTCCGTATTTTGGTTTGGGCTAAAATTGAGTTTTCTGTACTCCCAGGGTCCAAGACGACATGGACTTCCCTAACAGCCCGCTCCTTGGCCAGCATGGCTACTGCACACAGGAGCTAATGAACCTCCTTACGGTTGGAAAGGCCATTTCCAATGCTTTTGACAACCAGTTCGTGCTTGGTGACAAGGTCCTCGAGGGACTTCGGGCTCAGGCTGACATTGGGCTCCTATCCCTCTTTGAGCATTACGATAGCTGTAGAGTAAGTCATCCTATTCTATTATGTTCATGTTAGGATTACATTAATTTAAGCCTAATGGATCCAGCTTCCAAGGATGCACGAGTCATCTAATACCTAATAACTTTGTATTGGTTGTAATATGAATACGATTACAGAATTTGAGGTTCTATTGTAGCTTATATATATGACATTTGACTTAATACTATATGTAGTTCTTCCAAAAAATATATATGCTTAAATATATGCACTAAATACAAGCTTATTTCTATTCTATTCTATTTAGGTTGGCTCGTTTCTAAAGGACCCAAAGTACCCTCTATGGATCGTATGCAGTGAAAGCCACTTCTCAGTACTATTCTCGAGTGACTTGAGCCTGGCGACCCGGCCTAACCTAGTCCCGTCCAAATTTGACCTGTTCTACTATGACGGGCTTTCACGTCAGGAGAAAATAATTCATCTAACTGTTGGTAAGTTAGTAACGTTTTCTGATAGGTATAAAAGAAGAAAACGTTAAATCACTGGTTTCTAACTTTTTATTTTTGTAGAATACGGACATAATATAATTTTTCTTTCAGAATCAAGCCCTGTAGACACAAGCCCTGTCCGCCCCCCTGCCCCTCTCAACGGTAACAACAATATCCCCAAAGTAGATGATGATGACCTTGTCCCGCCCCTTGAGAAATGTATTAGAACCAAATGGAAGGGCGTCACTATATCTTGGAATGAGACAGAGCCTATTCTGTAGCTTTAGCATAAGTATTTTTACGGAAAAGTTATAATTCTGAAACGTGGGTTCATTTAGATTTGTCATAACATATGATGAACCATTCCCTTAATTTTAGCTTAATTAGTATAATTCTAGCTTTAAGCCTTTATAACTCTTGTACGTAACGCTAGTGGCTAGTAGATACCATATATGTATAAATATAGGTAAGACGCTGTTGACTGTTACATAACTATTGTTGTTATAAAAGAAAAGTGTTTGAAAATAGTACAACGGCCCATCATTCATCCCTCCTACATAGGTTATGGCTACCAGAAGTGATAATCCTGTGGTTCAAGATGTGTTCCACAAATACAATGCAGGTTGCTTTTGTCTGGATCTGGACCTGCCTGGCTTCCGGAGCCCTAAGATAGGGCCAGGCCTGAACCTCTGTCTCAAAATTGATAGTCGGGCCTAAAAGACTTACGGGGACAAGCGGAGCTAAAAATTGAGCTTATGAATACATATTCCGAGCCTGGAATCAGTTTTGGGAAGAATGAGTGAAACCGGATGCTTGAGCTTAGGCTCTTCATTTCATCTTGAATGTGGGAGTCAAGTGCATCCTCAAATTCAAGGTAGACATATCTCTGAGTACGCTAGTAGGCTTGTTTTGGCTCTTCTGGCTTCAAGTGACGCCAGAATCAAATCAAGGCCGTTTTAATTGGAGCCAAAGACCCCGACGTACGTGTAACACGTCAGAAGGACCCGGCTTTGATATAGTTGCCCAGAAAATCGGGAACCTAGAAATCAGGATCCGGGACTTTCCGCTCTCTGCACTCATCCGAAAATTCTAAATAAAGTATTCTGCGAAGTTAGGTCCGCGTCAAGGAGTCGGAGGCTCTTGGGAGTCCCATTTTTAGTTTGTATTTAAGCCAGAGTCCGCTCAACTTCCAGTCGCATTTACAATGCGGCTCCAAACCAGAGTCCTGAGCCTAATCTTAATTCTTGTACAAAGTAATAAGCTGATTCAGGCTGCGCCGCAGCCGAATCCGCAGAGAACCCCGTCCGGAGACTATTCCGTCACGTAAGCTTAGATCTTAGATTGATCCATAATCTGCAAGGATTCCTTAATGCTTATTTAAGGCATGAGTTAATTTAATGGCAGTTTTTAAAAAAAACATTCAAATAATTAACTCAAAGTAGGGAGATGATTTGGTTCGAGTATGCTAACGTCTATTAGGTTAGGCTTTTTATTAGGCTGCCATTTAAACTCACGAAATAATTCGAAATCTCTCACCAAATAAAGCAGATCTCCTCACCAAATACAGTAAATTACTCGACCAATTCTTCGAAACTTATTATGATGAAAATATGATTTATTTTACAATATCTAACGGCATTAAAAGTATCTTATTTGAAATATTTCACAATATTGGTGAGAGATTTTGAATTTATTGGTGATAGTTTAAATATTCCTCTTATGTTATGTGGTTAATTTTAGAAGAGACCAAAATTAAGTTAAGCTTGAGCATTTAAGTTTTTAGAATACTGATTCGATTGACTAAAATCTCGATTTATGCATTTCAAAACTTTTATTTTGCTCAAATCAATACTTTTTGGACAACATCAAATACAAGCCCAATATGACACTTATTTCCCCCATTTCCTGGCCAGCCATCTTGACATTCGAGATGCCGTCCTCTCCCTCGTCCGCGTCCTCCAGGACCAAATGGACAAGCTGGAGCGGCACGAGGGCCGGGAGCGCCAGCTAGGTGAGCAGCTCACGCGCTCACTTTCGACGCTCGAGAAGCGGAGCCGCGGGGAGGAGAAGAATATTGAAGGGATCGCGGCCTACATTGGCCGGATTGAGGAGAAGGTCAAGGGCATGCAGGCGGCGCTTGACAAGGCACGTACAGAAGCATGCATGACTGGAAGTTAGGAGATCAGTTACTATTGATATTGTGCCTTATAGCAATCTGAAGACCGGAGAGCCGAACATGAGGTCACCGGCCTCGAGTTCAAGGGACTCAAGCAGTTGATGGCTGAGACTGCGCGCGGGAGCGCGGGGACTGACAGATTGGAGCAGAAGGTCGACAGCTTGAGCGATAAGGTATGACTATTACTACTAGTATTGCGCATTAGTGTATACATAGCGCATGGGATTTTCTTAGGAAAACTTCTAGTCTTATGTTAGCGCGCGGTGATAGCTAAGTATTTTAGGAGAGATAGCGTGCATTCGCCAGCCAAGTTTCGGCGCCGCTAGTTGTAAGCTGACACCTACCTGCGTAATGCATTGTAAACGGCGGACTACGATGGGCTTCCGCATGCGTACACTTATTTCGAACTGCGCACACTTAACGCATGTGAATTCATATTCCGAAAGGTACATTGTGAGCATACGCATGCACAGCCTAATTCTGAGCTGCGCATCGTGAATATACGCATGCGAAAGCCTATTTTGAGTCCGCGCAATAGCCTAAGGCTGAATTTCCCATGTCTATACTTTGAAATACAGGTTAACACACTTCGTGAGGCCGGGGACCGGAACTCCGTCAAATTCGACAGCCTAATCGAGCTCTGGAAAGCCGGAACCGGCTCTTCGAGCGGTACCGGGTCAGAGCTCAGCGACGCCCTTATGACCGAACTGACTGAAATCAAGGAGGCTCTGGCCCGTACAGCCGAAATGGAGACCCAGCTCTTGTCCTCCAAGCTCTCTTCTGCCGGCCAATCCGAGTGGCAAGGTGAGCTTATGGAATCCATGGACTCCCAGCGGCGCCAGCTCGGGCTCCTTGAGGAAGAGATCGGGAAGGCCCTGAACCTCCTTGGGGAAATGACGAGCTCTGCCTCAGGCCTCCAATCCGTCCTCTCCGAGCTCGAGACGGACACGACTAAAGGCTTCGAGGCCCTTGGGACCCAAGTTGAGCTCATTATCCAGGGCGGGGCCGGCGGAGGGGCTGGAGAGCTGGACGAGAAGCTGTTCAAGGTGCAGGAGACCCTTCGCTCCGGTCAGGCACATCTGGAGGGCAAGGTCAAGGAGGCCGAGGAGGCCGTGGGCACGCTCTTCACCAAAATGGAGTCCGGCTACTCCCACTTGTCCAAGGAGCTGAAGGGCCTGGCCAACGTGGAGGCCGTGCTTCTGGATACTGGGGACAGCGTCCTGGACACCAAGCGGCGCCTCGAGTATGGGGTCCAACAGATCATGGGGGAGATATCCAAGCAGCTCAAGGACTATACGTCAAACCTCAATTCCTCCCTCCAACATAGGTGAGCATAATTTTGAAACTCGGAGCAAAGTGGGCTCCACCGATGTTTTCAAGCCGAAAGTAGGCTTCGAAAAATCTTCCGGGCTTGGCGCGGGACCCTCAAACCATTTTAAACATGCTGATTCACAGCATGCTTCAAATAGTTAAATTGTTTTCGAACTGAGAAGGAAATTGTTCTCCAGCGATGTATTCAAGCTTGTATTAGCGGTTGCAGCTAGGCTTCAAAAACGTCCAACGCACAGCTTTCGAAGCTTTTGAAGCCAACTGGTATGCAGCATGCATTGAAAAATTTTAAAATTTTCAAAACTTTGAGCCAATTGTTCCCAAACATTGTTTTCAAGACGATATTTCCAAGATGGCCGCTGCAAGTTTACTTTAGAAAGGTTATCGAGGCATGGCGCACGGGTTACAACCTGTTGTAGCATACAGGTTCACAGAATGTTTCGACAAGTCAGAAAACTTTCAAAGTTTTGAGGAAATTGTTCTCCAACGATGTTTTCAAGCCAATGTTCCTAAGATGCCGGTTGCAAATTTAAGGCATGGCACCTGGCTTTGAGACCTTTTGAAGCATACTGGTTTGCAGCCAAGCTTCCGAGTTTGAATACTTTCGAAGCGCAGAGCACATTGTCCTCTAACACTGCTTTCAGGAGGACATGTGCAAAGTCATGACTGCAAATTAGCTATAAAAGATCATCTAAGCATATACTTTCAACATTTTCGAAGCATACTGCAAATTCAGCATATTTTGGGCAGGATTAAATAGAAGGCATACTATTGGGTTAATTCCAGATTTGACGGGCTGGCGAGCGCCGTCCTCGGGAACCAGAGCGTGGCCATCACGAACCTCACGTCCCGGATGGAGGAGGACATCAGCCAGGTCTGGCGCCAGATCGGGATCCTCTACCACGAAATGTCCCGCTCGGCCAACCTCCTGGACTCCATCCACTCCCAGACCTCCAAGTACGTGAACAATAGCATGGACACGATGTCCTCGATGGACGGGAAGGTGGGCCAGATCACGAATCGGATGGGGGAGGTGGACGAGAATCTCAACTACTTGCTGGGCCGCATGTCCCTCGTCGTCCAGGAGTTCAATATGATCAAGACGGGCCTGGGGGATGCTCTGGTCTCCCTCAAGGACTCATTCACGGAGCTGGCCGGGAACGACCTGGAGCGGAAGACGGACCTCGGCGGATCACCGCCCGAGAACACAGTCACAGAGACGGAGGGATAGAGCTGGGCATGGCAGAGGCAGGAAATATTGTATTTCTGGAGAAAGGCTAACTTTCTCCCTACGTAGTGCTCCCCATAAAATACAGACTTTGGCCCAAACCAAGAATGGAAGTGAGGAAGTATAGAGAACGATTTTGTAAGGATATTATGACACGACCTAACTTATTCATTTGTATGGTAGTTCTAGCACTTTAAACACAATTACTAAAATGTAAAAAACAATTATATTAAATACCAGCTTGCATACTATGTACATCCTTGTACTCTGAACCTATGAACTTTGTTCGTAATTTCTTTCTGCTGTCCTTAGCAACTGTTGCCATGGAAACATGTAGATTGGATCCTACGTCTGTTACAACATCAGGTTATTTCATTTCGAACTAAACAGCGTGCCGGGAAGGGTCCATTGTGAAAGCCCGACCTTTTACTTTGCAAAACCATCTGCTACCCTTGACCCCGAACCCGTCCTTTAAGAGTCCGCCGTGCCCTCTTCGGGCGGAGCGCTGTTTCTAGGCTAGCAGGATGAGCGGGCTGCCCAAGGCTGGGAGCTCCCCGGCCGACACCGAAGAATTCCTGCCCCACTCCACGGTGGCCCATGACGTGATCCGGCGCCCGTCCCGGCCCGCCATGGCCCAGCACCGCGTGGCCCAGAACAAGATCATGCTCGAGACGGCCCTCCGCCTCGGGCTCCGTGACATTGACGACGTCAAGCACTACGAGGACCGGCTCATGGAGGCCAAGGAGAAGAAGGAGTCGGGCCGGGCCCGCCATGCCATTGAGCGGGAAATTCATGGGATTCATAGTGTCAAGTTTGATGCGCTGCCGAAGGTGGCGGGACCCGCGGCTCCCGTTGGGGACGGGGCCGGGCCCAAGAACGGCCCACTTACGGCTTCAACCCTCCGCGGTAGTAACTTTCGGATGACGACGCTGAGTGAGCAGGGCCAGCGGCTCTCTAATGGATGTATTGACCATTTCGAAACGGTGAAGAAGAATAGGCCCTTCCGTGAGAAGATCCAGCGGTGGCTCCAGAAAAGTTAGTCTATATCAGTTGGTAGCAGTATTTCGAAAAGCATATGGCGATATGGCGCTGAAGACAAGCGAATTGGAGTTCTAATGAAAAATTCTGAAATATCGAGTTTTCAAACTATCATATGGGTAACATTACTCCATACTTTACATAACATTGCTCCTGCCATACCTTGAATTTCCTGCCTTACTGCCTTCTTGCCTTCAAATTCATCTCTTACTGCCTTATCTTGAATGTCTGGCCTTTCTGTCTTACCAGCTTCCTTTCCTGTCTGACTTTGTTACTTTACATTTCTTGCCTTCCTTACCGCCCTCCTACCTTACTTTTTTACTTTACATGTTTTGCCTTACGTCCTTACAGTTCTCCTACCTCACTTTGTTACTCTTTCTGCTTACTGTCCTTCCGCCTTCCCGTCTGACTTTTTAAATTTTACTTTACATTTCTTGCCTTGCTGGCTTACAGCCTTCCTGTCCGACTTTGTTACTTTACATTTCATGCCTTCCTACCTGACCTTGTTACTTTACATTTCATGCCTTCCTACCTGACCTTGTTACTTTACATTTCATGCCTTCCTACCTTACCTTGTTACGTTACATTTCATGCCTTCCTACCCGACCTTGTTACTTTACACTTCATCCCTTCCTAACCGCCCTTGCTACTTTACATTTCATGCCTTCCTACCCGACCTTGTTACTTTACATTTCATGCCTTCCTACCTGACCTTGTTGCGTTACATTTCATGCCTTCCTACCCGACCTTGTTACTTTACATTTCATGCCTTCCTATACCTGACCTTGTTACTTTACATTTCATGCCTTCCTACCTGACCTTGTTACTTTACATTTCATGTCTTCCTACCTGACCTAGTTACTTTACATTTCACGCCTTCCTACGTTCCTACCTTACCTTGTTACTTTACTTGTCAGACTTTTTTTAATTTGAATATGACGTCGATGTTTTGGACGTACTACTTCAAATGTTCTCAATAACTCCAGCCAGAGACCAATTTGACTGTTACACGTCATGTCACCATATACGTATGTTTCCAGAAATGGACGACAATGCTGCTACCTGCTACCCTCCGATCATTTCGCTGGTAACTCAGAAGATCCTCTACGTCCGACGACACAGGGGCTCGCTCAAGGATTCAGGGGGTGAGTGAGGCAAGTGCAGTAAGTGGCAAGTGACCTTCCAAATCCGAGTTCCAAGTAGAGACCTGACCTTGACCTCTGACCTTCTCCTCTTAGAGCTGAAGTCAAGGTGCTCCAGCTTCACTGTCTTTGGTCAAGACAAGGAACAGCTGTACTCGGCCGTGACGACGGAAGTCCGGACTTCCTGCTGCTGCCTCTGTCGGGCTCCCAAGGATCCTCGGGAAATCAGCGTCTTCTCCGGCAAGAGCTTTGTCTTCAGCCTCCGGCTCCATAAATGGACGGGACACATGCCTGAGGTTAGCTTCCATATATTTGTCAGCCTATAAAATATAAAATAGGTAGCTTTTTGTGCAGTCAAATCTATATCTTTAAACTGATTGTGCATGCGGCTGTTAGTGGTGTGACATCTACATGCCGAAAGATGAACGATACGCCAGCATCCAGTCCCAGGACCAGCACCACGTCACCATTAAGAACAACTATGATATGTTTGATGCCCTGGGGCGCGTGACCGGGGTCGCATCTCCCGAGGACTGTAGTCGGAGTGACTGGATGCACGTAAGTCTGTTTTAAACTGGGATTAATATTAAATTCAGATGGTTGAGCTGCCATGGAATAATATTTCGTTGCCAACAAAAATGTAATTCAAAGTCATTTGACCCCGCAGGTGACAATGTACAACAAGGACGGAGGGGCAGAGATGGCCCGAATTAAGAGGACCAGCTGGGAGACCGGGGAGTACTTTCTGGACTGCCCACAGGAAATGCAGCCTGACCTCAAGGCCATCCTTATAGGACTCATTCTGTTCTTGGTAAGGAGGTCAAAGGTCACATGAAGGGCGGGCTCTATTTTAATTGGATTCGTTCCCTTCCTCCAGCTGGTTGAAGACGCCGGGGGCTATGCAGGAAGAGGAAAGAATGGACGGTAATGAGGGTCAGCCAGAGCCAATGTCCTGAAGCTGGAGAACTCCAAATTGACCCTAAGAATGTAAAAACCCGAACTAACTTTGTAGCTGTAAATTGGTAATCCTATGTATGTTTTCCTGGACATTTTTAATATTGCATTGCGAGGAAATAAATGGCAATGGCTATAAAATACATTAATCCTCAACTTCTATCTGTTTCAATGAACGATGCTTTTGTATTTTGAAAGCGGAACAATTCCGTTATAAATTTTCCTGCCATTTTACTTACATCAAGCATGCAACGGTTTCTAAGCCCTCCTTATTATAATGCAGGCAGAGGATTCAGAAATAATTTTACATCTAATTAATTTGGTCCTGGACTTCATTTTATAGGTCGTAGAACTGTCTCGGCCCGTGGAACCAGGCATAAATTATGAAGTAATGTGGTCGAGGCATGTAGCAAGTACCAACTGTTAGGGATTCCATGGGAATCTAGGACTAAGTATCGCGGGACAAAGTATCGCGTGACCAAAGTATCGAATGGCCAAAGTATCGCGGGTCAACGTATCGCCGGACAAAGTATCGTATGGCCGACTTTGTCCGGCGATACTTTGGTCATGCGATACTTTGTCCGGCGATACTTTTTCCCGCGATACCTTGGTCATGCGATATTTTTCCCCGCGATACTTAGTCCCACGATATTTTGTCCCCGCGATACTTAGGTCATGCGATACTTAATCCCAGGGTATTTTTTCCCGCGATACTAAGTCCGGATACCATTCAATGGAACTCGACCAGATTCCCGGATTTTAGATACAGACCAGTAGAAAGTAGAATGCAAGGACAGCCTCGCTCTCATGGGACTTTGCTACGTTCTACGTTGCTCTAAAACGGACACAATTAGGATTTTCCAGTGGCTTCTGTACCGTAATATCTATTTGAAGGACCTCTGCATGTTTTAATGTTCATCGTATATCTCTCTGTTGTTTAATATAGTGCAACAGGATAGCAATACTAAAATTGCCGTATTACATATTTAACAAAGATCCGCTTCATTGGGCTGCAATAATAATTGTACTTTTGAATCGCTTGAACATGTGTATTTCTAATTCTAAATGTAGTAAGTAGGTACAATTCTTCCGAATTCGTAAAACATGTGCAATATTAGGACTCATCTAAACTTCCGTTCAATTAATTTTCATAAATTCATATATTGACTGGCCACAAGCTCACCTTTTCCAGATTTAGGCTTGTGATGTTCCAGGTATTTTAGGAAACTCGGACTCGTTATTAATAAATTAAAATTAATAATTAATATGTCATGTCAGATTAATATGTCATGCCCGACCTGAGTCCTTGGTTAAAATCTAGGTGGGTTCATTTCACCTGTTTGCTAATTCTATATTTTTGGGCAGATTAAAATGCAAGCCGAAAATGAATAGCAGGTTCAATTTCAGAATGAGAAATGGCAGGAAGTCCTAATTGGCTAATATATAGTTAAGCCCTAAGCCGAGTTAATAGATTCCTAATTAACCTAAGCTTGGCTCCTCAAGCCCACACATTTTGCATCCAAAAGTTATTAGCATGCCAAGTTCCATGCAGAAACTCCTATGTACGAATACGAATGCATCCTTCGAAGCTTGTGAACTTGCTAGCTTATGCACTAGCACGCCTGTCACTTTTAAGCACGACTTCACTCCTTCCTAGTATTTGAAAGCCTGACAAAGGACCCATTCTGCACTAAATCAAACTTTCCTAGCCTCTTTTATGGAACTTGGATCCATTAAGTTCTGAAAAGCGAGCCTGGGCTAGGTTAACCTTTATCCCTTATACGGTAGGACTTAATTGCATAAAAGCCTTGTGAAAGCCAGGAGCTAAATTCCCTGAGAATAGTTCATAATTCCTAATAATAGTCTAATGGCCTCCCCGGCCCCTGCCACACAGTCTCTCAAACGACCCTTAGTTCGTAAAGTTGGCGGGAAATTGAGGACAGTCTCCACCTGGAAATTGTAGACTTTATTAGGGAAATATAAAGAAGCTTTTTCTGAATCGGCTTCACTTTAATCCAATTACTGGCGAGAAGTCCTATTTAGAAACTTAGTTTTGGCTTTGTGGGTTAGGGAATGACTTTGGATTCGGTTGCATAGAAACTTTGTGAGAATTTGGAGAAAGTACTTACTGCAACTATGGATCGTCACATAAAAATTTAGCATGGATACATACGGGCTAATATATCCAATGATTTATGCTGTAGTTAATGTTCATAATTTAAAAAATGCTAAAGAGAATATATGTACAAAATGCCACATAAATATTTTTAAAAAAAAACTATTACAGAAAATAAAAACATGCTACACAAGAATGAAAAATTAACAAGTGCTCTGGTAAATTCATCCGTGTCGCCCTACGTGTCACACTCACACGGAATGGCGAATCACTACCGTGAAACGAATTACAATAATGAACCGAATCACAACAGTGAAACGAATAATTATTGAAGGGCTCTGACGAGCTCATGCGTGTAGCTCTACGTGCCACAGGGAATGCCGAATCACTACCGTGAAACGAATCACAACATGGAAATTCATTCCAAGCAGATCACCCTGCATGGCTTGGGGCATCCGAATCCGAATCCGTGGCTAACTCAAATTGACCTCGGGCAACCCTAGCGGGTCCCCCCGGGGTCGTGGGTTCACCGGTTGGCCGGTAAACTGGTTTGTCAACTGTATTCATGATCCCCAGACCCGTACGGTCATTTTGACATGTCACATGACATGATGTGGTCGGCATGACCCCGGATGTCTTTCTGGGGTCACCAGTCGATCACGGAGGGGTCAACTAATGGATAAAACCATATAGTAACACTTCAATACAACGCCCACAATAAGGGACCGTCCATAAAAGACGTCCGCCAAAAAAGGCCCTTTTTCAGCCCCCTCCCTCCCCTATGTCCGACTTTGTCCGAAAT
>JAQFZY010000431.1:0-28233 GCA_034696285.1 Hypogastrura burkilli
CTGACCAACTAAACTTGGTCACCGGATCGGTCATAACTTTTTGTGTGATCTTTTTGGTAGGCGTAGGTTGAGAAATACGTCTGGAATCGTGCGTTCAGCCTAGGGTCTGTTATAATTTTATAATAGATAGAGAATAATTAATTAAATTCAATTAATTAAATTAATAATTAATTCAAATTAATTGATGATCGTTTAAATATTCCTCATACAGAACTGCCAAAAAATACAAGGTTGAAAGCCGCACTAAAAAGTTCGGAAAACAAGACTGCAATAGAAACCGTCTAAAAAAGTTTCATTTAACCCTTTGTACAGAAACAAGACCATATTGTAGGATTATGGATTCTTAATCCAAGCATTACATTATTGTGACTTAGCACTTTAATATAAATATTTTTCCTGTTATATGCAAATTATTAAGTCGAGGAGGCTTGAGACTCCGAGTAATAAAAGTTAAAAGCTCCCGTACTTTCTCCATGGGTTTTTATTTATTTCGGCACTTCACAGTAAAATAAACCAGCCATATACTCTCCAGCGAGTACACGTTTTAATATGTTTCACAAAGATGTCTTGACTCAAAGACAGCAGCGTAATTCTAATGGTATTCGTATTCCCCTGGAATGAAACTACAATACCGGCCGCAAGATTTAAATTACATTTTGGCTTGTTTCCACCACTTAAGCCAAGAAAGGTCGTTCCTTAGAATGTATCCAACTTTCCGGAGCAAAAGGCCACCTTTAGTGGTTCAAGCCTAAAATTGATTACAGGCATTTATTCCTGTTGCTCCACATCGCATAAAGTTCCATTTTGGGATTGGGTTAGATTAGGTTAAGGAATACCGTCTGGGCCTCTCAGTAGTCTAGTGAATTATGAACCTTCTTGGTCCTCCCGTTCCCAAAGACTGCCCACGTTTCCCACCTTACTCATCCGCGAAGCTTGGCCTAAGTTCCCCAAAAATCCTGGAACCCAACCTCATTAATTCATATTATTCCCCGAATCCCCCACAAAGGCGGAAATTGTATGAGAAAGGAAATGAGCTGACTCCTCGGGTCCCTCCCCAAATGAAAAATGATTACTTTCTCACTCTCTTTTGAGGCCGAAGGAGGCGGAGGAGGACAAGTCAATCAATAGGCGTCCCAGCCGGGCTACGGGCTAGTACAAAGGGCAGAGGGTCCATTGACTGTCACAATGAATCAATCCCGGTTCCAGTCATCAACTCAATATCTGAGGCTAGGCCTAGCAGGTGAGCTGAGGCCCTTTCCTAATTCCTCTCAATTGAGCCCGGGACATGAGCCACCATAATCATAATATATTAGTTCCTTTAGTAGACTATCATACAAGACAACCGAGGATGAACATCAATTTAGCCCAAAAGAAACACGGAATTCACGGAATTTACTTTGTTCGGAGAGGATTTTTAGCCTTCTACAGAAATGACCAAAATCCTGGAACTTATGATTAGGAACTTTCGTCCGTAATCTATGTAAGCGGTCCGGTGGTGGAACTCTGGAGAAAGTTTGGACCAAGGCCCACGTAGTACTTACTACGTACATAGCTTCTGCCTACGTTTCCCTAAAAGTTTCCCTCCGCAGCGCAGCGAAAGTTGTGTCGAGGCCTAATCTTTTTATACTTACATAGTAAGTCCGAAACAGGCCTGCCACAGATTTAAGTTTAGCTTATTGTCAGGCCGGAGCTGACCAGGGCCCTACTTTCCGCCACTCTGTCAACCTGTCTCTCTCCGCAGGAATACTTGACAATTTAGGCCGGCCTGTCTGTTGCCCACGTCGGACCCGAACCCAAATGTTGGCCTCATTTCCAGTCGGAGTCCCTCTAAGCTGCCGGATCTCAGATTCCCTTTGAGAGAGCCTCATCATCGGGTTACGGGCCCCTTTTTGTTATTAAAATTTAATGGGAGACATTCCGTCGACGGGGATTCAATTTCAGGCCATAAAGAAAGCAGGAGGGCCTCTCCATTACATTGTTACTTTTGGGAGGAAGATACAATTCCTCCGCCAGAAGGAGTTAGAAAAGGAAAACAAGAAGAAAATTGATTTTTTTTTAGTCCGGAGGCAGTAGTGGAAGAAACCACAAGTGGACCATTTCTCTTTTCTCGGTCCCTTTGTAGGTTCCATTTACGGAGCCAGGGCGGCCCAATGCCATTATTACACTAACTTCCTCCATTCCTTCCCATTTCCTTTGTTGTTACCTGATGCTGGGAGCAGCGGGCCTAAGCCTGCCTTGGAGGGTCTCATTTCCACGGTCTTGGATTATTTCAGCCGGGTAAAAAAAATACTGTAGCCGAATGTTGATATACGAGGAAGGAATAGAATTTGGGAGTGACTAAGAAATAGAAATCACATGTCAGCATATGTTCATACCAAAGTTTTAAAATGCAACTATTGCTATTTGTTGAATTAGCGTAATTATTGTGAAAGTGAAAGTGTTAAAAATTATATTCTTTTAAATTGTTTATTACTGCGAATTTTAAATTTTGAAGTCGGTTTTATCTCTAATTCTTCTAATCAGGCCTAAAAGTTGCATTTATTTTTTTTGTTACTGAGCCCTACGTGCAACACGTAATGAAGAAACACTGTTGTGAAACGAATCAGCAGGGAACCGAATCACAATAGTGAACGGAATCACAAATCACAATAGTGGGGTGATGGGTAGGTCGGAACATACTTTATACCACGGATTCGTATCCCATAACAGTCATTTTGATTTGCCACATCCCACATCCTATGATTTAGGTGGATAGTGGATATACCCCGTTGACCTCTTAGAGATCACTACATGGCCCCCAAAGGTCAATATCGAAAAATCGTTCCCCTGCATGCCCTGGGGAAACCGAAACCTGTTACCTTAAGCTGACCACGGTCAACAGCAAGACTGCAAACGGGTTTGTCAACTGTATTCATACTCACCAGGCGCGTACGATCATTTTGATATGTCACATGATATAGTATGGTCGGATGACCTTCCGAGATCACCGGCAGATCACGGAGCAGTCCTATCATGGGTCACACTTTACAAACACTCAGTATGCTATTCTGATCAATTTAATATGCCACATGACATGTTCGAGTCGGACTGACCTCGGTTGACCTTTCCGTGTCACCAGAGGGGTCACGGTTGGGTCAAATCACGTTTTGCATCCCATATCAGTGATCCGGAGGCGTAGAAAGCTTGATGTGCTGCATGCCATTGTTTTTTAAAAGTTCACAAAAGGTCATTTTCCACCCACTTTGACCCCACCCGGAATGCGTCGAGGAGTCATTTGCGAATCCTGGACATTTGGTTTTTAGAATCTTCGAAAAAAGTTGAGTCTAGGGCCGTTTAGAATCTCGTAGCTGCTCTGGGATAAATTTAAAGACATCCCTAGGTTATAGAGATAGGGGGATTTGGACTAGATAAAATAAGTTATTGTTAAATACTGCATGCAAAAATTCAGCAGATTTCTATCATTTAGAGCACTTACGTTAATCTGTATTATTTGGTTATAAAAATTGCTAAAATCTAGTTTCAACTAAGTACTACTGTCACAGAGCAACTGTCATACTGTAGAATCTGGGAACTCAGCTGTCACATCAAGACCGTTTGAGGAACCTTGTGTACTAAATCGAATAAATTGTTCGATGAATTAAAAATTTTTGAACGGCGTCCAAGTTAACCATCCGCAGTATTTGGTAACGTTGCTTTGTAAATTTATATTAGGTATGTACATGTCCAACAGGGAACAATGTAGCAGTAACAGATATTTTGCCTAATGCCTGAAGGAATATGTATCTTTTTTTTTGTGTATTGTGTTACCTTACCATCATGGTATTCGTATTTTTGTCATCTGGCTTGCGAACGACAGCCGACAACGTATGTTATTTCCTCCTAATTCTAATTTTGACGACCTTAAGAGACAAGCAACTTCAAAAGTTCAGATTGGCAAACTTTATAGGCAAAATGTGCAAACTATCCGTGCTGATCTACTCTTAGTGTCTAGTGCGAGTGTGAGGGAGTTGGCATATCCCATTTACCATTGAATTAGCGAATTGCTTACATCTTATGGGTAATTAGCCAAATATAGTGATCTCAATTACGTTGATGCCAATTAAAGAGATTTCCAGGATTGAAAAATTCAATAATCAAAATTAATTTTCCAAACGACACCTTCTCCATGTCCAAACATCTTGTTTCTAGTGTAATGCGTAATACTGGTTAAATTAGTATTGTTACTATTCAAATTCTCCGGATTCTGGATTATTTCGTATTCGTTATCCGTGCGCTCATTTTAACACAACATTCGTCATGCTCCGCAGACTTCATGCAACACGTAGCCAAATATTTTGCTTTTAAATATTTTATTCTTACCAAAAGGCGTGTTTTATACCGGAGTTCGTTTTTTATTTTTAGGTCCGCCAAACTTTTCTTATCCTTTTGCCAAATTTTTTAAGGCTTAACAAAGTTCAAGGCTCCTCTTGCCAAATTGCATACTCAGATTTGCCAAAGTTCGGGTCTACTTGCTCCAAATTGCATTCTTAGGTTCTCCAAAGTTATCGCCTCCTTTTACCGAGTTGCATTTTTAAGTTTGTCTAAGCTCTTGTCTCCTGTCGCCAAATTCCATTTTCAGAACGAGTTAGTGCATGGTGCATAATTTACACGTTAAGTTATAGTGTCGCAAATAACACACAATTGTCAATCATACGCACTACTAAATATTGCGTGTAACTCAAGAGCGTCCGAGAAACTACTGGACCTTACATGGTGATAAATAGGTAATCAACTTTACGGAATTGCGGACGGCAGTCGAATTGGTAGTCGATAGTAGTTTGATATTCTATTTTAAAAATCAAAATATATGAACCTACGCTTACTACGCAAAAAATGCGACGCGTGACGCATGTTACGCTGCTTTTCAGGGCCAATCTAAATGATGAATGTATTTATGAAGGATGAGAAGACAGCCCTGGCACCCTTTCCCTTCTTCCTCCCCTTCATGCTCAAGGGCTGTTATGTTACTTCCAGCCGCCCTGACACAAAAAGAAGGCTTGGGACCGGAAACCCGGAGAAAAAGAAGAGAAATGACTTACGCGGGTCCTTTCTCAACATGATGAAGGAGGGGGACCGGACCGGGATGAGGCTCTTCTTCGGGCCGCCGCCGCTACCAAAATTTGTGCTTGTGAGGCTCCCAGGCTTGAGCTTACTCCGCCGCGGGGTTCCGGAGCTCCCGCCGCAGTTACTCACGGAACGCACGAGGGCCGGGCTCTTGAGGGACGTCGGCGTCGTACGCAGGATTCTGGGCGAAAGGCTTCGGGACCGCTTGAGGAGCGTGGGGTGCTTGGACCGGACCTGGGACAGGGTTTACTATGTTTTACTCTAATTTAACGGCAATTTATAACTTCTACAAACATAAACATACGGTTAGATCAACATGAGAGTCCGAAAAACTGCGGAAAGGCGGACTTTATTTCCCTGCCTAAATTATTGCCTATACTACTATTTTAATAAAAAACATGTAAATATGGTTGGTACCTAAGTACACAGTAAGGTATTTATGAGGGAGAGGGAGGGACTAAGCTGTAATGCTCAAATACAGTATGGCATATGTTACAGATTGTTCAGGAAATTGGACAGTTTGCGTACTGAGACTGGTCAGCTTGAGAATTGAACTCAATCAATGCAAAGTTTCATATTTTAATTTTTAATACATTTTACTTCTAGCTAAAGGTCTCTAAACCAAAATTTTGTACTCTTTCAAATAGTAGAATTTACTTTTCAATTGAATACTTATAAATTACTTAAATGAAAATAAAATTAACCTATTTCCACTCTGATTTTTCGTAAATTTTAATATCAATTTTTTTAAAAAAAGTTCTACGCGACCCTTGTAAAATAAATTGCATCACTATTAGAAAGAGGACGTAATTCTGCTTTAGAGCCGACATACTATCCAATTTCGTACACAATCTGCAACCGAAATCCGCACATTACATGTTATGTAGTACTACTGTATAAAAATTATTCGATTCTGTAACATGATTTGTCCGTAACCGTAAACTATGCACCAACTTTGTGCATGTAAGCAAAAGCCTTGTTGTTCAGCATTGTTCTATTTTATGTGATCACTTATATGTAATTATCTGCACTGTACAATGATGTACAATGATGAGCACATCATAAATAAAAAGCGTTTTAATTTAAACTGCAAGTCACAACAACCTCACATTTTAGTGTGCTTTTTATTATTACAACGAATTCAATGTTTTGATGCACCCAATTAAACCTTTCTGGGCTAATATCTGCATAGGCTAATGTAAACATTTTTCGCGTTAGATTCTAAATTAAGAGAGCTACCTAATGTAACTATAATCTATCGATTTTAGCAACTCTAAGCTGGCGTTATATGGATTACTGTATGTTGTTTTGAATGTCGCAATAGTACTACATTAGTTCCTAATTGTATTTTGAGGGCCGAGAATACTAAAACTATTGGCGTATTTTAGCAGCTGGTATATGCTAATACAGGCTAGCCTAGCCGCGGGTTGTTGATGCTAGCCTATCTTTGAATTCGACAGGGCTAGACTAAGACGAAGCGAGCCCTTTGGCCCGAGCCTGGATCGGAATTTGGAGAGCCTATTGCTATGTGGAGAAAGCGGTTGGAGAAAGTACGGAGGGCTCCCAACGTGACAGCCTAACTCTGTTCCGCTCCCCTTCAGCACATTAATAATATTATGAGACGTGGGGACGTGAGAATGCTACCAATACCAATAACTATGAAACCCAGACGGAGGAGACCGGGGTCTAGAGAATTGAGATGGCCTGACAAGTTATTACGGACGGAATCCTTCAGGGACCCCGGGACTTGGTAATAAGAGGCCAGGCACATTTCCATATTTCACTTAAATATGTCTCGGCTCTATTAGTATGTGTGTAGCCATATATTTACTGCAGAACTACAATTTTAGAAGGCTTAGGGCTCGAAATTGATTTAGAGTAAGACGAATTGGCGGAACGCAAATTGGCAAAATTAATTAAGCAAATTAAATTGTGAGACACGTCACTAGAGTCACTGTCACAACCCTTAAGTTAGAAATTCTGTTCTGCTTTCTTATATTCGGATTTACGTTATTTCTCCCAACTCACGACATAGCTGAACAGAACAAGCTTTTTAATCTGAACAGAAGACTCTAGATAGATGCAATATATATATATTTAAAAAAAGTTCCGACTTTGTTTATTTGGAAATTGCAAATTCTATTACCTTCAAATACCTTCCTGCTACGGCTACAGATCTACCTAGTACTCAGAATTATCCAGCCGGATATATGCAAAAAACGCCTTCCGGATTCCGGAATGCAAATGGAATTTCCTGGAACATCTCAAATACAAATTACCTGCTCAGCGTTGACAATATAGCTGGCCCGACTCTCATGCGTCCCCCTGATGTGACATACGTTGAGGGGTAGGGCCCGGATCTGGGCCAGTGTTAGTGAGCCGGGCACGAGCCTCGGTTCGGGTGACGGGACGGTCCGTCTCTTTCGAGTTATGTTGGGATGACAAGTTGGCTGGAAGCACTTGGCATGGCGGAGCTGGAGCGGCGTGCGGCCGGCGGTGCCCGTGCCAGCTGGAGCCGGGCTTAGTGTGGACTCGGGCGCTGAACCCGCCTTTGGCCTAGTGGTGTGGGAACAAGGGAGAGTAAGTAAGGCTTTAGAACACTGGGCCACGTACTGGTCGGCTATAGGCCCTAAGTGTGAGATACCCCCTAATGAAAAGAAATGGGGACAGAATACAAATTATGCACTTAGGCCCTCTAATCGTGAGTAAATAATGATGACAAAACGGGATGGCGGCCCTCTCCCGCAAACACATACTTATTCCAGGTCTCAAATTCTTCGGCAATATATAGAGAGTCCTTTGCAGGTTGCAGTGGGCTTCTAAAGTGAAGCTAAGACTAAGAGAATACTCAGCTGACGCTAAGTATTGTATCTACTACGAAAGACAATACGAGCTAAGAGTCAACTAGTAATGCAGACAATAACATCAAAGACCTTAGTTGTAATAAATAGATCAAGAAACAAATAATGCTAGGAATTATGAATTAACGTACTGAAAGGTCGAGTAACAAGAATTGAAATATACTATAAATTAAAAACTGAAACTAAAGCTCAGGTTCGGATTATGTCATATTTGCAGTTGGTCTGACTTTTGAGCTTTCGATTAGACAATACAAAGTTAATCCGTATCAATTTTCGCTATTTGACCATTTAGGACAACCGTTAATCCATAATTCTTAGTTATAGTATTTTTGTCCTCGCACTTAGCTCATATTCCATGTAAAACTTAAGAACCGATATTAAATTATAATAATAAAACAAAATAAATTATACAGCGCGTTCTTCACTATGCAGTTGGGAGAGTTCTGAATGTTGTATATAACTTTGTTTTATATATAGATAGTAAGTCTAAGCAAATGCAACGAAGCCCAGAAGAGGCTATCAATCTAATTACGCGAAACGAAGTAGGGAGAAATATAAAAGTTAGCGGTGGAGTACAGTGCGAATATTTTTTAAGGCGAAAAAAACGATAAGTGTAAACAGTGCTGAAGACCTAGGTATATTTTAGAGGCACAGTTTAAGATGCTTTAGAAAGCGGCTTAAACCAGAGCAGCTCTACGACACTGTAAAAGTTTATAGCAGACACATTAAAGAATACATTAAAAGGAGGAGTGAAGTGAAACGCCTTAAAATAAACGAATGCTAAATTAAGCAAAAATATTCTTTACACAAGACAAGACAAGATTTTAAGATTCATTAATATTTATATTGCAAATCTGTCTCCCATTCATCGTTCAATTCCGGTGCGAATTTGCCAATTCATTGTCGTATATCATAAGCTTGACAACTACGAATTTCGTACAACATCCTCTCATCCAAAAAAATGAAGCTTGTCATAGTTGCAGATCAGATTTTTTTCCTTTGCCGTTGTTCTCTTTATCTGTGGATGAATTTTGAAATACGTTGTGCAGCGGAAAATCATTGTTGCACTTGTGCAGGAAGGCATTATGCGCGTCCTATTGATTTTGCTCTTGCTATTAGAGCTCGTATCTCCCAACCGGGCTCCATTTCGATTATAACTGTGACGTGCCCAAAAGGGCCGACACCTCCATTGCGCTTTTAGCAAAACTTTGCTGAGACAAATGGTAGCGTGCACTGGTTGCAAAATTGGGGAAAATTCCTGAGTGGGACTACGTTGCGTATCTCCTGGCTAGATCTATACTTACTTAATAGCAGTTTTAATCTTCTTGTAACAAGCCTTCATCCTTGGTGAGGAGCACGCAATCCGGACTTGTGATCTCTCCTCCGGCCCGTCCGCCACACTACGCCAAGACCCTCAGACTGAGCTTACAACTGCTCCAAGAATTGAGGAAATGGATGCAAATGAGAGTTCATAATAATGTGCTGTGGAAATGAGATCCTCTCGTCCTTTGAGCGACGACTACACCTTTCCCTGTAATCCCTACGCTTTTTTCTACCACTCATACTATATTTCAATAAACAAAAATATACCTCAAAACCAACCCCCCGAGTGGCTTGTTTGCCAAAGGATCCACGGTTTGGGCCCAGGGGCTTATAACTTTTTTCCCTACAGGCCCGTACACTGTAATTTGAGGGACTCGGAGTAATTCATGCCATGCCGATGATGGGTCCACTCCACGGCTCAATTGTTGGTTACGTAATGGGCCTCTGCTGCTCTGCATTCCAGTAGCCATGAGACCACTCGGGTACCCTAATACAGTTCTGCAAGGGATGGAAGTATCCGTGTGAGTGGAGGAAACTTTAATTTCTGACTTTGGAATGGATTAGCTATGCCTCCTGAATTGAGAGCAGATTCCAATTGGCAATTTGAAATAATTGCAGGGTACGGGGCTGCAAACGCTTATGCTTTGGACACAACAGGGATCAGGAGTGGACGATGGGACGTAAGAGAGCAGGATTGCAATATTCCTGGGAGACAGGCTTGACACATTTGGTAGCTTTGCTGAAGATGGGATTCGGTGTCGGGTGTGTAAGAATTCATGCATTTGCGTAAACGCTAAAATTTAAGCTTAATGAAATCTACAACATGCATTTGTGTAAACGCTAAAATTTAAGCTTAATAAAATCTACAATTAAAACCTGACCTAACTTACTCTACTGTTGTATTCAAAATTCAAACCTAAAGTTATTTTTTTAAGACAAGGCTGTTATTTGTACATATATATATATATATATCGAATGGGCTGTATTTTTAGTTTTTAGATGTAGGAAAGATAGCTTTTCGTATAAGCTGCAGGGGAAAAAATTCATTTTTCGTGGTTCAACCAACCCTAATAATTTTTACAAATTCGGCCAAATCTAACCTCACTTAATAATCTAGGAAGAGCATCCTTACATAATATGGATTAATAGTATCGAACATCTAAACCATAGTTCTAAAGATTAAAAACTTGAATTATGCTTCTTGCTGTATAATCTAACATCTGTATATTTTTCAGCCTTTTCCTGTCAGATGATGAGTAAGAATGAAAACATAGCAATGGCATCAACTAATAACTACCTACCTATGTCAACAGCCTTGTTACACAAATTGACGGGAACACAACTGACCGCGATAGGAGAGTTAATCCCTTCTCCTGACTTATTTAGCATAAAAAAAATGGAAATTGGACGAGAGTCCTATCATAATCATGCCTAGAATACACATAAAATCTGTAGAAATCCAAGGATGTGGTCAACCAAAACATAATAATGTTTGATTGTTTGGTCACGGTAGACTGAAGAAAAACAAGGGCTACCACTACAGGTCAACACCTAATTGGATGACAATGAGAGGAGGATCTCTCGCAAATTGGATGTGAGAAAAAGTAATTACAATTTTAAATTGTTTGCTGAGGTTTAGAAAACACGAGGCTAATGCATAGACGGTCTACGTGTTGATGAATAATATATGGTGGGCCTGACATTTGGTGTTTAGTCGATTCTACTGCTACTACTACTCTTGGTTCATATTAATAATATGCGGATCCCAACAGAGTTATCTAATTCGTTCCTTGTTTCTTTAATATAAGTAAAACATAATTATTTCGTATGTTCTGGAATACTGAGTCCCTTAATTCTTCTATATAGTTTAGTATGTACAAAGTGTTTCTCTGTGTTCTCTTGTAAATTCATTATTTAGAAGTAGTAATAGTAGTAGATTACGACGACAACGCAGTAATATTTGTAGTAATAGTAGTAGTAAAGGCACGAGGACCGCTACTCATGTGGTCACATCCCAGATCTCTTCAAGGAACGGAGGCAACCGCTTGTTCGT
Organism: Hypogastrura burkilli; assembly: GCA_034696285.1. Classification (NCBI taxonomy): domain Eukaryota; kingdom Metazoa; phylum Arthropoda; class Collembola; order Poduromorpha; family Hypogastruridae; genus Hypogastrura; species Hypogastrura burkilli. Next base: position 11,341 of record JAQFZY010000431.1, read on the forward strand.
TAGTTTGAGACTGATGCACATTTCTGAGTTGATGTTCCCCAGCGTGCGGAGCTCGGTAAGGACGCCCAGGAGCTTGGCGAAGTTCACGCCTGGAATCAGAGGAGCTGCCCGTTTAAATAATGCTTAGCGTAGGATTAAGGACAGGGAGCCCTTGGAAACGTGCTTGGGCTACGGATGGAGGACTTACCCGGTCTCACAGGATGGAGGTACTCAACGTAGGCTCGGAGAGCTTCAAGGTAAATCTCCTGAATCTTCTCAACTTTTCTGGGCTCAAGCAGGGCAGGACGTTCTGTATAACACAACACAAGATCAGTATTTGTTTAGTAAGATTTCAGAACTCGAGCTAGGTACAGATTTATTATTATTAAGCCCACCGAAAATAATCCCAGTTTTTAGAAAAGACTTTCACCAGAGATATTTCTGATTTAACCGAAAAATAACTCACTAGATAAATATTAGGGACAAGTTAGGCTCGGATTTTGGATAGCTTGTGTTAGGTCAGGTTTGGAATTTAGATAGCTTGTGATAGGTTAGGTATGGATTTTAGATAGCTTATGTTAGGTCAGGTTTGGATTTTAGATAGTTTGCGTTAGGTTAGGTTTGAACTTCGAATAACTTGGGCAAGGGTTTGGATAGCCTTCAGCCTTGGTTAGGCTAGGTTCCGGTTTGGATAGCTTTAGGGTTAGGTAAAGTTTGCATAGCTGGGAAACAAATCGAACGAAGCAAGTTATAGGTACTTTATGGTAAGATTCGATTTATCTTTGGTAGCCTTAAATTACAGTCTGCTCAAAATAGCAGCGCCTTAGCTTACCAGAGAAAATGACGATGGCGGTAAGGAGTGCATACTCAGCATTGTCAACCTTCATAGCACAGAGGTGTCGGCAGAAGTTAAAGAGAGGGTCCGCCGTGTTTCCGACCCCGGCCAGACTGTAATTGTCTCTCGTATAGGGATAATTATTAGCAAAGACGATGGTGTCAGTTTGAAAGTCGTAGCGGCGGGCGGTTCGTAACATCATCACTTCAGAGGAACATGCCTGGAGAAAATAAATAGAATAATAACCATATTAATAGGGAATTCAGGATTCAACTATAAATGAGATTCAAGGCATGTCATCAATCCTGATCCTGAATAATCAATTCGGTCCGGAGGAAACACAATACACAATGTGACATCGACAACAGCTCTTCCTGCCATCATGTTCACACATAAAATGTTGAGAAATACTTCAGGAGCTTTTGACCTTCCGAGCCATATGCCATAAACTGGCTCAAAGCTTTTAGGATACATACGTGGAACTTTTAATCAGGAAGCCTCGCCTGCCACTATTGACAGGGTACTTTATTTTTAGCAGTAAAACCACTCCTGAGAGCTTTGGGCTTGCTTGAAACTTTGACGTAGGTTAAGTAATCTCTGCCCATCCTGTGCTTCGTAAACTCCTGCTGGAGCCTGATACGTAGTACAGTGGTCATATAGTTAGGTCAGCCACCTTAAGTAACGTAATTTGATCCTCCCGGAGCAGAGTATCAAAGCCGGGGAGCCTCTTGGAGAACTCAACGGTGAGCTGGACCGTGAGAATGGTCATCTCCGTGATATGTCTGAACTTTGAGTCACTGTCCTCACTATGAATGTTTCTGGACTGCTCCTGGAGAATAAAAGGGATGGAGAAATGAGTATGGGCTTTACCTTTAGTAACGTGATTTGATCCTCTCTCTCCAATTTGTCAAAGCCGGGCAAGCGTTTAGAGAACTCTACAATGAGTTGTACTGTGAGGATCGTCATCTCTGTGATGGTCTGGAACCGGACCTCGGAAGCATCCTCACCGTCCATCCGGAGACCCTTCAGGGGAAATCATGAAGGAATGTTTAGAAAGAGACAGAAGAAGTAAGAGACTAGGGACTAGTAATAGTTGACTATACAAATACAACAGAGACAGGAGGACAACTTCCAATAGGGAAAACAAGGAGTAATTCCTAAAGATTGGGGATTGGTCTTTTAATCGCGGAAAGAGCCATCAAGAAACGTTGACTACTGTATCTACTTTCGATTCCTATAGTAATTGTAACTATTAAAAGGTCGTCATTTAAACCATTACTATTTGTATTGAAAATTGGTACTATTAAATTAATTTCTATTATATCCGATTTCATTACTAAATCGTTCCTCCTCAAATGACTCCGTCGATGCGCTGTCTTTGATTATGATGAAATTGTGAATGCATTGAAAATATGTTAAAACCAGTGTTACAGTCCTCAGGTCTATACGAACTTCTTTAAATAATAGAAAAATCAATTAAGTAATGAAATCGCATGTAACACAATTCTATTTAAATGACAATACATAGATTTCAATATAAATAGTAGTAGTCTAATAAAACTCCTAATAAAACCATATAGAAATAGAGCCCATTCACCAGCAGGGACGAAAAAGTCCTTGTACAATACGAGCGTTAATTAAACACTTCGGTAACAACAAACAAGAATAGCGGTTGACGTAATAGAGTCCCGGTCACTGAACCCCCGTCCAGTTAAGTAACACAAACAATAGAAATTAAGAACTTTTTCGGCCTAGCTCCTTTGTCCCGCCACCACCACCGACAAAATACCCGGGAATTAGAGGCTTACGGTGAGGCGCCTGAGATCGTCATCTGAAGGCTGCTCAAACTCGTCCTGGAAGTAAACGAGCCGATTGATGAGTTCCTCTTGCTCCACGGACAAACTCCTTCCGGTTGACCGAAGTTTCATACTGGGAACAGAAGAGGAGGAGAGTCGTTCTTCCTATATGCCAAAAATAGGAGTAATCATTAACTTTTGCCAAAGGTCCAGGAAACTTGGTTCTTCCGGTAGCTGCACCGAACAAACAAGAAAACTTTATCCATATGTTTGCAAGAAACTTTGCAAATACTCCTAGTGTCCATTGCCCACGGACAGGAGTCAAGGGTTATCTTAAGCAGACACCACCAGACAGATACATATGTATATTTTGATTTAAAATCCGCCACTCACCACTTTGATTTCAAGAATGTCTTTGGGCGTAGGAGACTGTGTGGTAGAATTTGGTTTGTCCTTATCTTTCTGGGCCTTCTTTGCCTCTCGCTTCACGGCACACTGGTACTCAGGTACAACGCCTGGAATCATTCGAAATAGAGATAGTTGATACGAGGACAATGAACAATGCACAGGTAAAGCACAATGGGCTTCGGATTTAAATTTAATTGTAATTTTAACAGAGGCTTTAGCTTATAGCCAAAACATATTTCAATCCATATTCGAATATAAACTCACACTCTGGCCGCATTCCAACGGTGAGGCACTTTTTGAGACGACACTCTTGACACTTCCTGCGCATGTACATGTCGATCTCACAATTATTCCCGTACTTACATTGGTAGACAGCATTTTTCGTGATGCTCCGTCGGAAGAAACCTGAGGACGGGCACATAAAGAAATCATCAGGCAAATTAAATCAAGCTCCCATAGGACCTAAGAAACATCCAGGGGTCCTTCATCTCCTTCTGGTATACTTACAGCATATAACATGATCCTGGGAAAGAGATAACTCTGCTTAAGGAGCATCAGAAAGGAGACACAACGCGCTAAATCTATCATAGGATCAGACTCAGAACCTTTTTTTTAGCCTGGCACTATGAAAATATTTATGACGTCGCCACCTGGAATCCGTCCAAGCCAAGTTTAGCTAATGAGATTTAGCGTTACGTAAGACTTTATGAGGCCTTAGGCCAGTAGCATAAAGCATTTGAAGACAGCTAAACAACACCGATTTGTTTTTGGTTTAGCAAAATTCAACGAAATGCTTAACTTAAAGCTAATCGATTTACGATTACGACTCAGCAAAATACTAAGAATGTTCCTTGTAATAAATACCTTGCCAGGTATACAATCAAATCACGCCACTTCGAATTGACAATATTTTGTAATTATATTATTATTGACTGACCTTTACAGCCTTCACAGGTCAGGGCGTTGTAATGGTATCCTGATGCTCTATCACCGCAGACGAGACACAGTTCCTCCTGTTGCCTCGGAACTGGACCCTTCTTCTTCTTCTCGCAGCTATCAGCACCAAAGCCTCCGGTCGGAGACAAGTCTTCTCTCCCTAAAAAATACGGAAATTGCATACAATTAGCATAATTGATTAAACATTCATATTAAGCGAATTTTACTTAGAAACGTTCAACGCATATGACTAACATTCCTAATCATATCATGTCAACAGTCAATTTATCCATTATCATCAGAGTCCAAAATATAATATACAATTACAATACACCAGATTCTTGTTTTTTAACATTTTTGAGCAGAAAAAGAGTTGACATCACGCGAAGCGGAGAGCCACGCAATATCCTGCTCTGTCCACAAATCATTAATTTAATCTATTTGCCTGTACCTAAATACAGATAAGAAGCCGAAATCCTGTGATTCCATTCACTTCAGTTTCAAATAACAAATGGGAGTAAACAGAGCCTTTCATTACTTATCGGAAACAGAAAAGGTGTTCAAATAAAGCCTTATTTGTCAATCTGCTGGCTTGAAATCCCGGCCCCCACATTACTAATAAAAAACAGTTTTTCCATGTGTGCCTTATCGGTCAATAAATAGTAGTCGAGTCAGCCCTCCTGCTCATGTCTAGCCAAGCAATCATTTCCATTTATTCAGCGGATATGGGCCCCGACTTTATCTCCTGAATAAACACTAAATTCCGTCCATGACAGGTAAACGGACGAGGAGAGAAACATTTGTCTTTTTTTTTTTTTGTAGAGTAATGGGGGTTGGAGCCATGGAGGTATTTGAATGGACTGATGAGCACAGAATCCTACATACCCTACCATCACTAGGCCTGTTGTTGATGATGATGATGACTCCCTACCTTCCTTACCTACCTATTATGCCCGCAAGCAGAAAAATTCAGGCTTTGGGAATTGCATGGTTCGACTATTTGCTCCATCTTGTCGCAGGCAGTACTTGGCTGAATAAAAAAATTCCAGTCGTCTATGCTACAGCTCCTGGAGCCAGACAACGGTACCGAAGCCTTTGCCAAGCCTTTAAAAACGACTTTAGTAGATAAGCTATAAATTATGGACAATCAAGGGGCCGATGGCTGACTGGATTGAAATATGTTAATGGGCAACTTTCATACTTTCTATGGAGCGGTCAATGTCAATGCTAGATTACGTTTGAATTCAGAGCTGATATTCACGCGTTAGGCTAGCATTTAGGTGGTGAGTGGTGAGCATAAGTTTTAATTGGCAACTACGTTACATTTTTGGGCTACGGGCTGCGTATGATTAGGTTTAAATGTGAATTCAATCATGATTCATACGTGAACCTGGGCTTCAATTCTTATCCAATTACGTTTACGTTTAACTTGAATTCGGAGGGAATAAAGCTATGTTAAATTAATTTGTAATTCAGACTTCCTATGTTTATAAATTATAAGTTAGACGACGTAAAAATTACAAAATTGATTTATCTTATTCAATTCAGACTCAGCCGTCATATTTACATGCAAGGCTAGGCCTTAGGCTGGATCATTCATAAGTCATTACTAAACTCGCGAACTCGAAGAGCTACAAGCTAGAATGTAGAAGTAGCTTACGTTAGTTTTAATTTGTCCATTTGAAAAGGCTTTGTAGTTTGTAGACTGGTATATTACTTAAATGGGATAAATATTTAATACTGCAATTTCGTGCCGAAAATAAATATTAAAAGTGAAAACGCCTAATTCAGTCGAATTAGGTTCAGGTTTAGTTATAACAAATTTCAATATCTACAATTGGTTTGTCTTACAATTGTTTGATTAGAATTAAACTAAGTTACGTTAGGTTAGGTTCAACCTAACAAGGATGAAATTAATTCCACTGAATACTGAATGTCAGTATTTCCAGCATGAATAATATAAAATACGTACAAGTCATACAGAATTGACAATTAACCCAGGGCCTACAGCATGTCAAGCTAAAACTACCCGTCCCCTCTAATATAAACAAGAACCTACCGCGAACTGCTTTGACGAGCTAGTAACAAGTATTTATCCTAACCACAATTAGCCCCAATTGACGCATATTCAATCCAAAGGCAGCTACAGAGCTACGTCTACCATAACCATACTATTTAATAATACAGTCAGAGTAGATTAGGAATCCCGCAGGCCTAACATACTTAGTAGGGATAATAATATCAAGACCCAAACCTGACCCAAACCCAAACATTTCCCGTAGTATGCCACCGGCCCCGTCGTGGGCAATGGCCGTAACATATATGCCACCCGGGCCCCTGCCATAATAGAAGGTACGAGGAAGGAGACCCGCAGAATAATAGATGGGCGAGGGTGAATAACTCTCTCAGGTGTATTTCAAGGTTAGCATGTCAGTGTCCTTTCCCTTTTTCCCAACCAACCAACCCTGGACTCTTTTCCTCCCTCCACCTCCCCATGCTCGGCGGCCCAAAACTCTGCGAGCCAGCCTTTTACGTAATAGAACATGAGCCTCTCGGCAAGTGCCTTGCGTGAGCCTCCGGCCTGCCTACGGACACGTTTCCCTATATAGCCCAATGGAATGTCTACAGTTTCCCTTTCATCTTCCTCGGCCCAAAAGACATGCGGCGTCTCCTCACTTTCCCTGCCATTTAAATTTATAATTCGGCCCCGACCCTCCTTTCACTTTCCCTAGCCCGCCCATTTACAATCCCCGCCGCCCGCTGTACTACCTGAGGAGCAACTGTCCGAGAAGGAGCTGACCATGGACCCATTGTTCCGGACATCCCTCCTCTTGGTGACCACGTTCACGTTGAGGACGTGATGGCCGAGGCTCAGGTTATTATTATTGTAGACGTTCTGGAGGTCAAGGTCCCAGAGGTCAAGTTCATCGGTGAGGCACTCACTCCCCGTGCTCCCACGCCCACTAAGCTCACTGATCACAACGTTACTGAGCATGATTCTGTTCTGAGAGTTGAGGAGAGCCGTACTAAGACCACCACCGTTATTGTTGGATGAGGAGGAGGAGACCTCGGAGTCGTCACCCATAGCACTCCGGCCCATACAAAGGTTGGATTTAGTTTCCTGGGCCCTGGACACTGGGCACGGGTCTTAAATAGAGAGCCTCCAAAGATAGAGATGCTGGAGTTAGGGACCGGGGAAAGTACTGGGACTTGATAGAGAGCGAGGGATTGGATTACGAAAATAGTACTGGTCGGCTGTGATGAGTAAACAAGAGAGAAGGTTGACTGACTGACTCCCTACTCTCCGGCGTGTAGAGTGTACTACTAGGGAGGATTCTCAAGTTTAAGGTCTGCTGGCTAGCTAGGCTCCTGCTGCTCCATGGAACGGGTTGAATTTAGGATTCCCACTGATACTCATGATGGGCTGGATGGAAGGTTCGGCTCCGCGCAAGGCATGTCCTCTGGCTCTTATGACTGAGCTCCTGGTTCCTCCTCATGGACGGCTCTGGCTCTGACTGGCTATAGGACTGACATGGGGAAATAGGCGTCCCATGGGCACACTGATGCTAAAGTGCCCACCCGATCTCGTGTGGGCGGCGGCGGTACAAGTTCAGGAGGGAGTAGCAGTGTAGGCAGGGCCTTACGTCGCAGTTTATACTAAAAAACTACCCGACGGGGTTAGGTAGCTTGATTGAAGGAGCCTTCATGGCATGCATGCCAGGTATACTATGGACCTTCCTTGGAAAAACCATTAAAATCCTTCGGCTACTTGGTATAAAAAATTCATGCTCGAAAACATGACACATCATACTCATATGGACTACATGGCCTCTCCCACGAATGGGCGAACGTATGGTATCAAGGCACGAGGTACACCGTACACGTCGTTACCTAAAAAACCTTTCAGGACTTTTCTAGGGTTAAGATCCTCTAGCACTATCATCCATCCATCAACGAACTATGGATAAAATATAAGCAGAACTATCTTTTATGTATCAAGGGAGCTACATATATCCTATGTCCCTATGTAAGACTGACTAAGTTGAACAACATGTTACCTTGCGACTCTGACATTTACCCACATAAGTGGCACAGGTTAATGGTCCCATATTATACTGGGACGTCAGCAAAGATTAAGGTGAAAGCAACATTGGGGAAAGCAAAGGAAACGGCGTGTATATTCAACTTTAAAAAAAAGCAGTACATGTGTATGTATGTACATAGTATGATATGTACATGAAACCTGCAACTTTGGTCTTTCGCCATGCCGCTTTCTCCTTCATGAAGTCTCAAAACGTATTCAACTTTTAAAGATGAGGCATGTACTTAAGTATAATGCACATGCAACCTGCAACCTTTGTAGTTCCATTTGCCACTTTCTCCTTGATAAGCTCCGAAAGCCTTTACAATTTTAAATGAAAGCACACCCAACTTTAAATAGTAGATATTACATATGTACATTCAACCTACAATTCGAGCCTTTCACCATGCAGCTTTCTCTTTGAAATTCCAAAGTACTATACCTACTACATTCAACTTTCAAAACCATACAGTAAAATACTATATAAAGAAACCATACTTATACATACTTAATGTTAAAGTTAAATCCCCAATGTACTGCTAGCCATCCAACGCGGACATAGCAATATGCAACGTTTGCCTCTCAACACGGCGCTTTCTCCTTGAGAAAGTCCATGAGAATGTACATTCGGCCAAACAAATTCTTGTTTTTACATCATGGGACAATGAAACGACTTTAGCCATTCTTTCAGATACATATCATGCTACGTAAAACACTGATTATTAATACAGTACTACAATAACCGTTAAGATTACACAAAAGAGTAGGAAACAAAATTACATTAGTAAAGCAGGTAAAATTGGTAACCTGTATTTAACCTTGGACTTGAACTGGCATAATTAAACATGAGACCTCCATCGAACAGAGTAGGTACAAAGTAAAGACAGGCATACACAGTACTTCCATTCATTCCCAGAAGAGAAAACTTTCTCCAGGAGAAAGCATAATTATAACCTCCCCGTCAGCTCCAAACTTCCTCTGACCTTCAAGAGGTCGGCTCTTATTTTAAAACAAGCGCGTGCCTATGCCAAATGTGAGAACCATGGTCACCATGGTATTGATTGACACTTGGCTCCTCCGCCCTTCAAAACTTTAAACATGAACTCCTATGGCTCCCATCAAAGGGGAAAGTTAGGGCTCAGTTATAAGTACCTACAGTACTGAGCTGAGGCCTGCTATGCCCACGTCATTCAGATTAATTCAGTGTACCAATGGCTCCACTTACACTCCCTTCCAGCCCATTTACATTGAATCTGAAATCGAGAGTAAAATGAACTGCATCTGTATCTGTAGCTACTATAGCCTGGTTTGCTTGCATCAATTGTTGCCCTTGTAGCGTGCTTGGAAGCAATGTATGGGTAAGGGAGGAGCGGGGTGGGATAATAATGGGATGACACGAACAGGCTGCCTGATGGCATGGACGGGTTCAATGTTTTGGAATAGCTACATTACGTAGTAGGAGGAGTATCGGAAAACGTGTAGGTACACGGCCTAGGCCTATATGCATTAAATATTACATTAAGCTCAGCGTACTCAAAGAGTTGCTTAGAGACATCTAACCCTTTCCGCTCCTACCATTCTCATTCTTATAAAAAGCTGGTAACGTGCCGTCCTGTTAGATGTCTGTTCTCTATTCTATGGGCTTTATGGGACCAAGTCCAACTTTTCCCACTCTATGTAGTCGTATACTGATTGTATACATATGTATCATTCACCATTCTACTATGTAATATACGAGTTCATATCCCTTTGAGAATCGCGATTCCCTATGCTATGAGCAGGAATAGTTTGCACAAGTTCACTAGCATAGCGCCTTGCATAGCGCTGCTGGCTCGCTGGAATGGAACCTGGAACGCCTCTCAGAGGATTATTCCCATGGAACTAGCCTATCCATATAATACCCATGACCTCCGACATTCATTCCAGCTCCACCACTCCCCAGCGACCTTTAGAGCCTGCCTATAATACAAAATACATGGGCCCACCCATGGGACGTCTAGTTCATGCCCCCACTCCGGGCCAGAGATGCCGAAACCACATTACAAGAATTAATGGAATATATAGAACCCACACCTTTCCTCTTTTGTAACCAATCATCCGCCCATAATACAATATGCCAATGAATGTTGGTGATTATTAAGAACAATTTATATTTCTCTGTCAGGCCGGAGGGATAGAAGACAGATGGAAGTTAGGATTATATTAAACCACATGCCATGCACACTTCAGAAATGAGGTTGTTTATTGTGGTTCCAAGGCCCCTAGGTTATATAATTCCTTGACCGAGTCCACACGCAACATTAGGTCTTAGGTAGAACATTTCACGCCCACATTTTCTAATTAGTTATCCAAATGAAGACTACAGGGAAAATTCTAAAGTTCTAAGGTCAGGGACCACAAACATCTACGGAAACTATAGAATAGCTAATTCCGAACCATGTACGCCAAGCTGGACTCTGACTCTGGACTGAAAAGAGCCCAAATCAGCGACAAATCAGACACATCATTATATTTGAACCAAATGAGAAAGCAGATAGATTTTCAGAAACGTCAGTTAAAGTATTATCCTCTCAAAATCATGTTTTGTAAGTTTGGGATGCTAAACCTAACTCTACAAAAGAATTTCAGTTCTACTGATTCTCGTGCCTGTCAAATTAAAAATACGCTATTTTTTCACCCATGCACATATGGAGGATCGAGGAACTCGAAATATTCGAAAAAATACCAGAGCCAGTTGCATATCTGCGGCTCGAGCTGACACATAAAGGCCAACAAAAATCTAGTCGATAGATCAAATGAATCGAGAAATTCCGAGGCCCAGAGTCGGGCTCCAAACACCGGATTCCACCCACACGCGACATTGACTTATCGATCCTCAGAGGCAATTGTGCTACTAAGTTCTTGCCTGCACTCAAACTCCGGAATTTGCATTTCCCTACAGGCAGGCATATGTTGATACGCTCTGCAAATATGCCATTTACGAAAAGAATACCGAGTATAAATTCCGAATTACCCTGAATGAGCCCAGAGAAATACTACTCAAATTCGAAGCAACTTACTTTGACCGAATTTTCTGTCAAGTATCCTGAAACCTAAGCTTACTTAAGCTACACAATAGCAAACCAAAGCAATCCTAATCCTGAAACTGAAGCAAATCAAACCTAACATAACAAAAATCTACTCGACCCTAGCTGCCAAAAAAAGCATAAGCTACCTAAACCTAACCTAACAGAATTAACTAAAGCTAACATAACAAAATTTAACTTAACCTAACCTAAAAAAACTTAACTAAACCTAACCTAAGAAAACCTGCCGAAGGTCCACTAAATTTTTTTGATGAAATAAGAAACATCTACTGGAAAACTTCCGCGAAATGTGGCTTGCTCAATATTAAAGTACTTATTAAGTCCTTCACCAAAATGAATGTAGGCACTGGTAGGTACTCACCAATCCCATCTTTAGGTGAGAACTGGTCATCGTCATCCAGTGACCCCGTGTCATCCTGTGGGGAGGAGTTGAAAAAAGTACCGGACCCATGACTATACTCATCCCATATCTCATTCGTTGACTCATGACGAAGTCTTTTGGTTGGTGGAAGGCCGCCTAAGTGGGACTCGAGGGACGGGGAGAGCTCGGACTTGATTGTGACCACGGGCCCCGGCATGTCAAGCTGCTTCATCTGTTGGAGGGGCGGTGGGGCGGCCGCAAACATAATTTGTATACAGAGGAGAAGTGAGGGATCCCTGCTCCACCCCCCACCAAAATTTCAGGCAGGTTCAGTCAGTCCGGAGTCCTCCGCCTTCAACAGCAGCGTCGTGATTCCTGCGAAGGACAAAAGAGTCAAATCAGAAATCAAATCGTGAGCCTACCATTCGCCGGACCCTAGTGATTAATATGATTTTTTTTAGAACTCCATAAATCTAGCCCAGTTGGAGGAAGCTATCAAAGCCTCCTAATAAACTTTTAACGTGAAGGGTGTACTAATACTATACCTCCTATTAGGAAAACAAAGGATGACCTTACTCCCTCACTCCTACCTTCCTATTCCAATGTAATATTAAATTAGCTCCGCCAGTAGAGAGCAACTAATAAACTTGAGAGGGGTTTTAGTCTCCCGTGACAAGACAACTTTATTATGAGAGCACCTGAGTCCTTAGCCCATTAACAAGGCAGGCGCTTCCCTAAACCAGAGCATGTCAGATGAAAATGGGAAAAGGTCAAACAGGCTTCCAGAAAAAAAGGCAAACCTTGACGGCCTGACATTTCAGATTTGATTCCATCATCCATAGCCGGACTATCTCATTTAGCCATGCCATGGACTCTACGTCAATTGGGCACGTCAATTCAGTTTTACTGAAGTTCAAGTTTCAAGCTACGAGCCCAACATGAAACATAACCGGTCACCACCAGAGCTCCTCTGATTCAAATTAGTTGGTCAATTGGAGCCAAGGACACAAGTGACATGGACACAATTCACGCCGTACCAGGATATGCATGACATTTTAGTTTTAAAGCTAAGCCCAGCCCAATGTCATGAAATTCCTCCCTCCCTCACAGAGCTCATAGCCCGACATGGCCGAGGCAGGGCATAAAGCATTGCATTCTCCTGAATAGCAATGTATGGAATGATGCTTGCAAAAAATAGTATGAAAATGGTGTAGTGTATAGGAAGCCAAAGAGCTCTCCTAAAAATCGTCCTTCATCACCAAGGCTACGCCTCAATACTGACTGACTGGCTGCATCAACTACATGATAAACCCCCACCACTTACATTTGTGTACTTATACACAGGAAGATTCTCGCAAGGTTACGCGAATCATTCTCTATTGTGGTTGTCGTCCCATGTTGCCAAAAAATCCTCCCCGCGTATGGTTTTCCTTCGAGCCAGACTTTTAATCCCACCTGGATTTGGCTATGTAATTAAGCTGCGGGCTTGGGCCTAAAAAAAAACTCTCACTCACAATCGCACTGAGGCTGGCGCTAAGAACGCCATTAGGGAATAAATAGACGAGAACACTTTGGCTGCAGCGTTCCTATCTCTACATGGACTGAGACTGATGTAACGCAACAATGGAGCCGGAGCCAGGCATCCTCAGACCGACTACAATACATGTAGGAGATTAATTGTAAAGATTTAAACTGCTCAATACTACGAGCCAGCGGCCGAAGGGGTTATTTAATTATTTTCTCCCATGCGCAATCCCTGCCAAACCGCCGAAGCCTGTTTATGATCGACTACAGCACCTAGGCCTAATGCTCAACTTAATTCGATATTTTTTCCCGTCAGAACCTTCAAAACAGGTTTTCGCTCTTGACATTCTACTTACCTAGATCTGGAGAGTCTCTTCCTCTTTTTTAGTAGTGATCAAAGCAAGCCTTAGCAAGTAAAATGCTAATGTGAAGTAAAGCAAGACAACAACAATGAACAATGTGAAGGAAAAATCTCCTGGCGCACACTGAACTATTGTCCTTATATAAAAATTGAGAAGGGGCTAATAGACCGGAGTGGATGCAAGTGGACAGTGCAAAGTACAAGCAATTGCTGAGCAAGTTTTAGTTTTTTTTTCTTTCAGGCAAGACTACAGATAAACGTAAGGGTGACGGCATAGGTTGAGGATAGGAACATTATGCTCACCTGTATGCTAGGTACCTAGGAATATCCAATGCAGAATTATACAGTTAAATACAGTAGAATTAGGTAGTAGAAGCGGGTTCAATGGGTAGTGAAATCTTTAAGGACAGTACCGGAACAAGAATGAATCAGTCAAAGTCTTGCATCAGTCTCACGACATTTACGACGCCATAAAATTACGAAATTCGTCTCTAAAATTGATTTCAGGACGGGGTGATAGTTTTTTTTTACGGGTTAGGTTAGTGCAAATGCGGAGCTATAGCTGTGTGACCTGTGACTTAAAATTATTCAATGATTAAACGCAAATACCCACTCAATTTCGAGCCCTTAAAATATCTGAGACTTTGAATTTAGGAGATGCACTAACTTAAGTGCCACACGCTAGGATACGCAGATTCGAAATATGCAATACAATAGCTTCTTCAAGTTTGAAGTACTATCTATGTTTCTGCTTAAAAAATATTCGAATTTCTACTATTGCTACTTTAGAATGGGAACAGAATCCAACGCCCACGCCCATATCGCTTAATATCGGTGAAGTAGCTATGCAGGGTTCGACTAATACTGAATGGAGACCTTGATGGTAATAAAAAAAATCGAACTGGGAGGTTTAATAATACAGATTCTTAAAAGTTATGTACCTTCCGACCTTAGTACTAACCCCTTACTAATGCCAGAATTTGCATTGTTAAAGGAACAAAAAAGGGAAGTTTTCAAAATTAATACTTTTGCGACGGGAAAAATACAGCTTTTACCGGAAAATTCAGAATCCAACTCGTTAATTCCGTTGAATTTTGGTTAGGCTAGGTTAGGTTTGGACAAAAATAATATAATACTCCACTAAATCCACGAAAACATATTTTTCCGGCTTGAAAAATAAAACCGAATTACACCCGTTACCACAATCTTCCAGACATCGGCTTATGTCTGTGGGTTAAAATTACATAGAAGTAGGTTAACCAATTATCCTGACCTCCAAATTGATTGCCCAAATTTCAGCCGACCACAGTTTTGCCTTTTGCGCAACCAAGCCTGGTGCTTACGCATAAGTATATAATATTACGAAATAGGAAGACGATAGTAAAAGAAGGAATAGTGTACATACCCCACCAGACCCGATTACATAAGCTCCGAGAAAGGATGTCAATGTCACTGGACCCTCAATCATTAATCCCATAAAGGAGATACTGGTAAGAAGGAGGGCAGGAAATCCACAACAAGAGTCCCCGGTCCGTCTCAGAGCCCCTTGCTACTGCGTTCAGTTCAGGATGGAATGAATGATGAGACTGACCAACCCAATAACCTAGAGACTCGAGCCATGAGCCACCTACAACAACTCTCACTCACATGCTATGCGCTCTGCGAATTGCGAAAATCCTCTCTCAGCCCAGCCAGTTCGGCGTGCCAAGGAGCCCCCCGATTATTTAATACCCCATGCTAAGTCTAAAGTTGACTGTAATAGTACGACCCCACAGCCACAATGAACACAAATAAATAAATAATGCTATTATGGCACTCACGCTCACTATCTCTCTCCTTTCAATGACTCCGCCTAAAAAGTCCCAGACACTACTGGGTATTAAAAGTGCCAAGGGTATTGGGAGTCCTATTGGGCTGAGGCAGCTATCATATCAGGACACGAAGGCCCCGGTTACTACTAATATCTGAGTGCCTGAATATTTGTAGGCTGTACTGTAGTGTAGAGTAGATTAGATGTCTGGCTGTCTGCCGAGCCGTGTCCTCGATGGGGACTGAGACCGACGAAGGCCGTTTCCCGGGACTACCCGCGAAACCCTACCACTCAGCCTCCCGCCGTGACCTACCTTTCCCTCTGATCTGGACCACTGACCTACTTTAAATCTCCCATCGGCTCGGCTGAGCTCAGTCTGCAGAGCAAAGGGCACCCGCCGCCCACTCAGTCAAGAAAGAGGACCGGGCCCGGGATCAATATGTGGGACAAGGATAACGAGAAGGAGACGACTAGAAGATCCAACTCCAACTTCTCCTTTAAATAGGTCAACATCCTGCTCCCGGGTATTTATGTGTAGGGCAGGGGAGAGGGAGGCTGGAATAGGCCGAACCCGACAGGGCCCCGCCTCCTCACACTATAGGATGAACTATTTTAGGGAGGATTCCCTGCAGGAACGGGTCCGGCCCACCCGGGCCTACCCCATTCATATTCGATTCAGACGCAGGCGGCTATACCTTTCACCTTGGTGAAAGCTGAAGGAAGAAAGGCCAGCAGGCAGACAGGGACATGAGACTCGAGAGGGCCATGACACCAATCCCTATCAAATGAGCTTAGGGCTTATGCCACTCCTGCAAAAGTCTACTGTCCTATCCACGCAAGTACTGCAATATTAAATAGTATTGACTTGGTAAGCGTACTGGCGACTAAGGAGACGGAATATTTAGCAAAGTTATAAAAATACCCTCTCCTGACTAAAAGAATATATTACTTACTGACCCTCCGCAAGAAAACTGAGTCATTGGGTTCAGAAACAGCTACAACTTCGAATACTAACCAAACTTAACCTGACCTTTCATCCTAACCCCTAACCTAACCCAAACCTAATCTTAGCTCTTGGAGCAGAGAAAACAACATCGAATTTGTGGGATTTAATTTCGAGGCTATTTCTGAAGATTGTTTCTCTTACTGCTCAAACAAAACCTGTTTAATTGACTTAATTCGGATTGTGATTTAATGGGATTTGATTCACCGGCATTTATTGAAATCGCTTATCACAGTTGCCCTAAATCCCATTAAATCCCACTAGATAACTCTCATTAAATCCCACTCAACAACTCTGATTACGTATAAAAAATACTCGTATTTTAAATTTTGATTCTTGAAAAAAATATATCTTATCTATGCAATTTCTTAACAGGCGACAGCCACGCCCTACCTCCAGAACATTATCTGTATCTGTATTATAGCATCCTCTAAATACAGACTAAGTTAAGCATTTTGCACGTCGTTAAAATACGAATTCCATCTCCTAAGCTTACATCTCAAACGAATATAATAGCCCACCACTTACTGCTTGCTGAGTTAAGAGCATTTAGCCTGAACACCACTGCCTGTTCGACTTATGATTGAGAACCGTGAACCGTGTCTATTACGTGGTCATCATTATCTTGTGACCTGTCCATTCGGCTCTGTGTGTTTTAGAGTGCCTTCTCTAAATAGTACGGGATGGGTCCAGTGCAGTGCTTGGGATAGCTG